>JAPQLA010067040.1:0-10273 GCA_029822935.1 Naso vlamingii | reverse complement strand
CTTTGCGGACAGAAATTGTATTCCAGCATTTTCGTTTTAGTGTCCATTCAGTGCTAACCATTTAGCAACTAATGCTAAATCGCTGCACATGACAGTGACAGGGAGAGAGAGAGAGGAGCGGTAAACTATGGCTCACACACACACACAGTGACATTTCATACCATATATATATAATATTAATAGTTAAAACTACATTATTTTATTAACATTTTTATATTTCTTTCCAGTGAGATATTATTCAGTTTATAAAGTGATTTTGCTGTTGAAAACATTTACTTTGCTGCTGTTTGTCATATTTAAAATATAAATCTATTCAAATCATGTTCTGAATGTATTATGTTCTTTAAAAATGATCAAAAAATAAACAAGGATTACATACAAGTATTGATAACTAGTATGTATAATTGGGAGGGTGATAAAATCATAGTTCAAATCCTTGTTTTACCAAAGTTATTATTTTTTTATGGCATGCAGTGCATTTTTTTTTTTTAATAAATAGGCTATTGTAATTATAATAGTCCAGAATTATGTGAATATCCATATTGCATAGTTTTTAGGTAAATAACATAAGCCCACCAGCAACAAAGGGAAAACCCTGGAACTTACTTGAAGATAAAATGATATGTTCTCTGAAATGGTGGACAGAATTACACTTCGCCCATGGCAAAAGAAACTAAGTAAGACATACAGAAACAAGAAGCCTTTTTCCTCTCAAGCAGCACCCTGTGTGTGGTAAGCTGGCAGCTAATGGCCACTACTTATGCAGGTGTGTGTCACACAGTTGCACAACTGTATAAGGTGCATGCTCACTTCACTTCGTCAGTTGTCTTACAATGCACCAAACAACGTGCACGAATACCACTGCAAAACCCACTCACCAGCAGTTGAAGTTCTCCCTTTTAAGAGAAAATGCCATGGAAAGAAAATGCAGTCCTGTTAGTTATAGTGCTAACACTCTTCAGCATCCTGTTTCTGGCAACTGCAGCGCCTACCGTCAGGGCACGTCAGGGCACGTCAGGCCACTTCAAAGATGAACTAGGTTGAAAGTCATCATGTGACCGAGGGCAGCCAAGTCATTTCATTTATCTAAATTATTATTAATTTTATTCTTGAAGGGCCACAGGCAGGCTTAAACACACACACAAAGGCCTTGACAAAAGGGCACTTTGGGCATCAAGGGGCTTATTAAAAAAAAATAAGTTTAACGTATTCTTTTATATCTGTCATTAGAGTTGGAGGCAAGTGGCTATACTTACAAAACTGTGTCCCAATTTACCAAAAACACTGTCCCAATTTACCAAACTTGTCACTCTAAATTAATTTTGTCTCAACTACAACAAATTGGTCAGCGATGCCTTGTAAAAACATCAGACACATTTAATTTAATCTCATATATAAAGTAGACACCATGAGGAATTCAAAAATGTATTATGTATTGGGTTATTTTTTTAGTTGCTGACAAGAAACTGATCACAAGATAAAATTACAAAAACTGTCCCAATATAGCTAAATTTTGGCTGGCGGAGCCAGTTTGCTGCCTCTTCAGCCATGTCGAAACTGTCACTGCGCTGCGCCACCGCAGATTTAAAGGTGAAGAGAGGAGCTGATTTGATTGGCCATGATTGAAGTCGGCTGTGATCACACCCAGAGCAGTATGGGAGAGAGAGTGTTGTCAATTCTGTTCACTCTAAGATGGAAATAATATCAGTGTTGATATCTTGCCCACCCCACTAACTGACCATAAAGCCATATCACCTCAATTTTTTTTTTTGACCCAAAGCTAACAGTACAGTCAGAAACCCATACTGGAAACTCAATTTTTACGACGTCCATGATCCTTTAAGATGTGGACATTTTTGTCCACCCCCGTTCACTCCCACTATAAAAAACACCAAAAACCACACATTTTGATCCCATTGCCGTTTGCTGCACAAAACATTATTTCTCTGTTGTCAGTGGTTCCTCTGAAAGAGGTGTAAAATTGTTATCTAGGGGTCTGAGATCCGGTTTAACATCTGAATTTTAATATTGCATTCACTGAACATTTGGCACCCTTCCTCCAACAAGTGTTCACACAAAGCATTGAGAATCAAACTCTTCCTTTTACTCTATATCAAGGATTCATAACTCTTATCCCTAAACCTAACAAAGATGCGCTATTCATTGATAATTGGTGACCAGTGTGCCTCCTTAACAATGACTATAACATTTTGGCGGGATATATTTGCCAAAGATTAAAAGCAGTTCTGGATCATATAATTGATGTAACCCAAACTGGTTTTATGACGAGTCAGCATATATCCATTAATATTATATTATTAGACTTGTGCTTGACCTCATTGATTATGCTGACTTCTGCGTTGAAGACAGTTTCATTGCCTTTATAGACTTCTATAAAGCATCTGACACTGTTGAACACAAGTCTATTTCTCAAGCATTGGAAAAATTTGGATTTGGTGTTTATTTTTGTGCAGCAATTAAAGTGATGTATAAGAAAGCAAACTGCTCAATCAAAATGCAGACAGGTACCTCGCTGAGGTTTGATCTAAATGGTGGAGTCAGACAGGGCTGCCCAATCTCCCCATATTTACTTCTGATTTGTGCCCAGCTGTTATGCAACTCTATCAAACTCAGTCCAGTAAAAGGCATCACCATATTTGGTAAAGAAATTCTCATCAGCCAGTTAACAGATGATATGCTGCTTCGCAGATTCCTGGAGCCATAGATGTGACTAAAACATTTTCCAGAGCATCTGGCTCTGCCTAAATATCAATAAATGTGAATTGCTGCCTGTGAAAAGTTGTAACACTCTATCTTTCTGTGATATCCCAGTGGAGGAATCATTCACCTATCTGGGAATTGTTATAAATAATGTTAAAGACAGCAGGTGCTCTGAGAACTTCAACCAAATTATTAAAAAAACTAAGAAAAAACTAAACTCATGGCTTCAGTGAGATTTATTGCTTAGAGAATTACAGAATTCTATTAACCAAGGATGAGGGCATTTCTAGACTTACATATGCAGCCCTGTCTGTAGATGTGAACAAGCAAACCTCTGACAACATTGATAAGATACTTCATAATTTTGTCTGGAGAAACAGAATTCATTGTTTAAAAAAACCTGTTTTAGTGAATCCTTATGAACATGGTGGCCTAAATTCTATAGATTTTTCCACCCTTAAGTATACATTCAAGATTAAGTGGATAAGACAGTTCCTCAGAAATCCCACATGAACGTGGAACTTTATCCCCAATTTTATATTTTCAAAACTTGGAAGCCTCAATTTTGTTTTACTTTGCACTTATAATGTTGAAAAAATACCCTCTAAATTATCCAATTTTCACAAACAGGTGCTCCTCTCCTGGGCTTTAATTTACCCCCCCCCCCCCCATAGATATTACTTTTGGAACAACAAAGTCATACGCTCCAAACATAAATCACTCTTCATGGAAAACTGGCTCACTCATGGCATTTATCTGGTCAGTCAGCTCTTTAACTTAGATGGTACATTGATGACTTATACAGAATTCCTGGACAAATTCCCATTCTACCAAAGGAATACGCTATGGTTTTTTGATGCCATATCCACTGGTGTGATAATGCTCCTTAGAAATCTTGTACTACCTGGAATATCTTCTGTACCATTGGACCCTCGTATCATTGAGGTGGGGCAAACCTCGTTTTCACAATCACACAATAACAATCATGGCCTTTTTCAGAAAGAACATGTCTCTGTTCCTCATGTATTATCTTACTGGAATAATACCTATTCAAACCTGGTCTGAGAGAAAATTTGGCACTTACCCTCCAAGTATTTGCTCACAAACAAAATAAAAGAAATATCCTTCAAAATAATCCATTGCATCTATCCCTGTGAAACATTTCTTCGAAAGTTCAAAAAGGACAGTGACACAAGCTGCTCATTCTGTGACCAAGTACCAGAGGACATACAGCACTTATTTTGGAACTGCCCTTATTCATCTTTATTTCGGTGTAAAACCTCTGATTCATTTGTCATTTCCTTATCAATGATTTTTCCATCTGCTATGAAAATGTAGTGTTTGGTTCATTTAACCGGTCCTTAACCCAATCAGATCAATACTTTCCAACTAATCTGATCATTTTGACAGCATAGGCACATATCAATAAATCAAAATTCTGTGATAACAAACCATCTTTTATTACCTTACCAAAATGAGCTCAAATAATACAATCACTCAAACAATCAATCAAATTTATTTTTTTATAGCCCAAAATCACAAATTACAATTTGTCTCAGGGAGCTCCACAAATTGCACAGATGTGGGCAAGAAAGTATGGAGTTAGTAACACGCAGCTACTGGGACAGCAGTTAAAGAAGGAAGAGAGAAACAGAGGAGCACAGTGCATCATGGGAAATCCCTCGGCAGTCTAAGCCTATGACAGCAAAACTATGGGCCGACCTCTGCCAGTCTTAGCTATAAGCTTTTTCAAAAAAGGAAGGTTTTAAGCCAACTCTTAAACTTAGAGAGGGCGTCTGCCTCCCGGACCTGAACTGGGAGCTGGTTCCAGAAAAGCAGGGCCTGATAGCTGAAGGCTCTGCCCCCTAGACTCATTTTGGAGATCCTAGGAACTACAAGTAAGCCTGCACTGTGGAAGCCCAGCAATCTAGACGGGTAATAAGGTACAATAAGCTCTTTAAGATATAAAGGTGCCTGGCCATTTAAGACTTTGCAGGTGAGGAGAAGGACTTTAAACTCTATTCTAGATTTCAAAGGGAGCCAATGAAGAGAAGTTAAAACAGGGAAAGTATGATCTCTTCTCCTTGTTCCAGTCAGAACACGAGCAGCAGCATTCTGAATCAGCTGGAGAGTCTTAAGAGACTTCTTCGTGCAGGCTGATAATAAGGGGTTACAATAGTCCAGTCTGGAGGTAACAAATGCATGGACCAATTTCTCTGCATCTTTCTGAGAAAGAACATGCCTAATTTTTGCAGTAGTACGTAAGTGGAAGAAAGCGGTCCTTGAAATTTGTTTAATGTGGTAGTCAAAAGACAGACTCTGTTCAAAAATAGCTCCCAGATTCCTTACAGTGGTGCTGGAGGCCAAGGTAGTTTTGTCTAGCGTAACTATATCATTAGGTAAAGTACTTCTAAGATGTCTGGGACCCAGCACAACAACTTCAGTTTCATCAGAAGTAAGCAACAGAAAGTTGCAGGTTATCCAGGTTTTTATGTCTTTAGGACAGACCTGAAGGTTACCTAACCTGTTAGTATCATCTGGCTTCAAGGATAAATATAACTGGGTATCATTGGCATAACAGTGAAAAATTAATATTGTGTTTTCTGATAATATTACCTAAGGGAAGCATATACAGGATGAATAAAATTGGTCCAAGTGCAAATCCCTGTGGAACTCCGTAGCTTACTTTGGTGTATATGGAGGACTCACCATTAACATATACAAAATGAGATCTATCTGACAAATATGATTTAAACCATTTTAATGCAGTTCCTTTAATGCCAATTAAATTGACTTGTCTTTGAATTAAGATCTGATGGTCGATAGTATCGAATGCAGCAGTAAGATCTAACAGAACAAGTACAGATAGAAGTCCCTCATCTGATGACATTAGAAGGTGGTTTGTAACTTTGACCAATGCAGTCTCTATACTATGATGCATTCCAAAACCTGATTGGAAAACTTCAAATAAACTATTGCTCTGCAGAAAGTTGCATAACTGATTTGCTACCACTTTCTCAAGAATCTTGGAGAGAAATGGAAGGTTAGATATTGGTGTGTAATTAACAGACAACAATCAATAACAATTTCACTTTCTGTAAACAAAAAGGCTGTTACAACATTTAACTTATGCAATAAGTTTAATATTATGGACTGAGCATGTGATGTTTGACTGCTTTAACATTTGTTCTTTTTGTTTCAGTTTATGGTCTAATGCCCCTGGCTTTTTGTATTTCAGTTTTAGCCCCTTTTATATTTGTTATATATCCTTTATCCTTTTTGTACTTAATGCATTTTTGTTTCTGTACCTTTTGTGTTGTAAATAAAATGATAATTTTTAAAAAAACAAAAAAAAAGTTTTTTCACAGCAAATTCCACATTGTGGAGCATCTGTTCAGTTCCTGGAAGTTAGCATCAACACTGCAGAGTGTAATGAAGCTGCAGCATAGCAGACTGATCTTGATGCACTTTTAAAAGGAAAGACGTTTAAAGAATCAAAGTTTATACTATCAGCACATCTGAGTCAAATTAACGTGTATTAAAGCATGTAAGTGGATAATCGCCCATGGAATTTGTAGTTTTAGGGAATGTTAACAGATAGGCTAGGCTAACAACAGATTAGCTGGGTGCTGACCATGGTGCTGGACTAGTTTAAGACAGCGGCTAAGATGATTGATTTTTTTCTCCCGTTTGTTTAAACAGAATAGCTTTATGGATTTTCATGTAAGACATATTAATGGAACTAAATAAACATGTTGGTACGCTATAAAAACATTGTAAATCAATGCATTAATTGACTAATAATCACAAAACATCATAGTTCTGTCTCTCCATACAATGCATCCCTATGGCCCACCAGAGGACTTCCAGGAACTGAAGCTCATCTATGTGTGTGACGTAATGATAAAGAATTTGGGACATCTGCTGGAGCCACTCTCTCCTATATGCTCTGATCACACCCACACACACGCATCCCTCCTATTTCTCTGCTGCACCTTGCGCCTGGTTCACCAAATTGCCAAAAAAGATTTGGCCACACCCTCTTGCAGCATTTAGCGCAGCTATGCCTATGCTGCACCTGAATCATGAAAATAGAACCCCATGTGTTTGAGGCCATAGGCCCAAGTAAACTGTGTTCAAATGTGTTTGAATAATTACTGTTGTTACCTGTTATGGAGTGATTAGTGTTAATTTTTCTTTACAAAAATTTTTATAGAATTTGATTACTGGTGAGGTAAGACCTTTTTTGGACCAGGGGTTAAGTCTTACATGGTTAGTTCGGGTCCCAATAAATGAAGATAAGACCTTTGCTACCACAGGGTAAACTGTGAGCTAAACTTTTAATTGTAAAATTAATGCACTTGGTATCTAGAGTAAATTTTTAAGTCATATCAATATATTGCATTGTCAAAAAGAAAAAATAACTTAGAATTACCACTTCAAAGAAGCAAAAAATACACAGAAGTGACATCTGTGGTTATTTTTGGTTTCCCTACCTGCTGTTTTCTCTCATTTGGAGCCAAACAAACTTGAGGAGTGCAAGTGCACTGCCTTCCTATGTGAAAGCCGGACCGTGCCTTTTCCCATTAGAGACATTCCCTTCCTACAGCAAGTACCTACCTTTTCTGGTAGAAGTTAATATTGTTGTGATTCCTGGGGTGAGTTCGAAGTCACATAGTTGTGCATCTTTCGCTATGGTTTGCAGGTTGAACGATCTGTTTCCTCAACACTGCACGCAACAATGCACAACAGCCTTCAGGTTCATTTTTTCTCATTTGGTGGGTGTGTCAGAGATGTTACCTAATCAGCTGCAACATGGATATAACCCATGGATATTAAATAGGCAGTGGCAGAATCCAAACAATTTCCTATACAAATGCATATTTTGCAGCTTGGTATTTACCGCATTAAAACATGTTAGTGGCAAGAATTACGTAGTTATATTTTTAAGAGCTGAGCAGCAAAGCTACTGGTCCCTCTTTGTTTTTGTTAATGTTATTCTTCACCTTTATCATCATCATCGTCTTCCTCTTTCTAGGACTAGGACTAGAAGTCACCAAACTTTGCTTTTGTTGTTCTTTTGTCATTGTGTTTTGTGATTTGTTGTTGTGATTTGGACTTCTATCGATGTGTCAGGCTAATTGAAGAAAAATTATTTCTATTTAAAAAACTTTTTTTTTCTTTTCAACACAAGGCTTTTTAAGTTGATGGAAGATTTCTGGGTTTAAAGATGAAGCCTATAAAATTTATAGATTTCTAAACATGGCTAAACAGGAGAGTTGCATTTACACATTTATTTTTCAGTTGTTTGCATTTTTGCAACTTTTATTTAAACCCATATCAGAACATATCATAGAACATATCTTACAGTTGTTAATTGTACCATATTATATGTTTAAATTAAGTGGTACGTTATTAATGTTACTTAATGTTACAGTATCCTCACGTCACTGCCTCGCGTAATTTATTGTTGTAGTCTGTTGTGATGGTCAGATTGCTCCTGCTCACATAACCCCTTCTTCCCGCTCTTAATCACTGCAGAGAAGGCAACGCTCTCATTTCCTTCTGTGAGCAGTCGGTGCATCCAATGCAACACATCTAACCATTGTGCAAGAGACTGGTGACAAGGAAGACAGAGTAAGGAGCAAAGTCCAGGACATGCTCTAATAAACTGCTAATGCTTCAATTAGTCTGTTGCCTATTTATTAAAAGGTTGAGAAAAACGAAATGACTGATTATTCATGCCAAAAAACAAAAACAATTGCATGTTAAGGCTGCACAACTTATTCTATGAAAATCTTTATTATTGTTTTGGCTGCCACAGTTAACAGACAATTGTTTAGGAGAAAAAAATCTCATTAATCATTGAGGATAAGATCTGTCATGTGTGTGAAATTATTATTAATTTAATTGTCCTATGTGTGTCAGCAATTAAATTGTCTTATCTGTTCATTTTATGCCAGTAGCCTCTGTGTACAATAATATGTACACAGATAATATGATGTTTTCATAGTTCATTAATTCGCAACAATGGGTTAAGGTTAATAAAACATGCTTAATTGTGCTTTATTCTATCCAGACTTGCAAAATTACTTAGTCCTGTAAGCACTTTGGCTTAGACTGACTTAAATGGACAGACTGCACCTGTATTTCACCTGGCATGAGTGTAAGTTGAAGATGACTGAATTTCATTTTGGGATGAGCTACTCCTGAGTGAGATGCTCTGTGTGCACTTTTGCACCTAAGAAAGGCCTCTTTATATAGTAATCACATATATATTTATATGTCACACTGAAATGTCTATGTAGTTACATCAGCAAGTTTGTTTAAAAAGTAAAATTTACTAGCCTGATATTTGACAAATAGTGTTGCTGTATGAGTGAACTGTTTCCTGCCTTGTTGACATATTTTGGGCTAATGTTACCTTGTTTAAAGAGCATATTGTTCTGTTTTAATACTTTTCTTTGTATTACTTATGCCCTTTGACTTGAGTTGCGGTTAAGAGCAATCATATTGTAATGGTCACTGTCTGAATTCAGACGGAGAGAAATAATATTTCAAAATTTACATTACAATAATTTTCTACCATTTCTTTCATTCATGTAATGGTAACTGAGGGCCTTTTGTCATCTCATGATTTTCAGACAGGACAGAAAGAGAACAACAGATTCAATTAGATTCAGCTTTATTGTACTTACACATAGAATAAGTACAACAAAATACCTTTTTGCATCTAACCAGAGTACAAACTAGTAAAGTGTTGATAAGACAATATATACAAATTAGGGGATATGTGATAAGGGTAAATAGACATACAGCATATATATATGCAATTAAGTATAAAGATAATATATAAAATGTTTTGTAAGAATATTGTGGAGAATAAATTATATATACAGGAGCTATACAGGATAAGTTCTGTAAGAGTTATATGCATAAGTGAATATATTCAGATAAGTAAAACAAACAGTGACTATCAGTGATTGTTAACTGAAAGGGTCAGTGCACTGGCAACAACACCATGATGACGTTAAGTGTTGTCTTATAAAATATATTGCAAATAAATAAAATTAATCTTGTGGTTTACAATTCTGATGCACTCCTGTACTTATACATTGATACATAATATATTCAAATTTAAAATAACTTTGTCTTGCATGTGCAAAAGATCTGCTATCAAAAAGGATTATGTTACATTAAAACATCTATAAAATATTATTAAACAAAATATTATTATTTTAATGTTATTAGTTAATATTAATCCCAATGTTAGGTTTAGGCCCGGACTTCCGGGAGTTGCTCCCGCTCCACTATCCGATATTGGTGTTTAAAATAAAACAGACAAACAAAAAAACATATATGTATCAGGCATTTTGAATTTCCGCTGTCGTGACTGTCACTTATGCTGCATTCCAAATCGCATACTGTGTCCTTTTACTACTAGTACATACTACAGCTGCCCTTACCAAATATGTTGTCACAGTCCCTCATTCCCCTCCTGTCATTCTGCTGCAGTGATTTTCCACTGCTCCACTCTACCTGCCAGCCACCT
>JAPQLA010066924.1:0-10276 GCA_029822935.1 Naso vlamingii | reverse complement strand
GTTTCAAAGCTGGAATAAAAGTCTCCCCATTTGCACTCTACGGCTGTCCATTCCTTTAAAAGGACAGCATTGTTAAGACAGACAGCATGATAAGAGTCACCGCAGTAAAGATGTGTGTCAAAGTGTAGCTCTCTTGAACTCAATGCAAAATAAATGTGGAACTTAAATCAACTTGCGAGCAAATTCAATGTAAGCCGGTAAATCCAACGCCACAAGGTGATTTTGCTGCTAAAGTTGATGGTTTATTGGCTGCAAGAATGTCAGGTTGTATAGTTTGTTACTGTCATACTTTAGCATTTATGCATTCTTTCATACTGCAAACCTCAAAGCACAATCTAAGATAATCACTGAAAAACACTTTTTTTAAAAGTAAGTAAACACTTATCTAAAAGTATGGATCCAAACACTTAACACTAGAAAGGCCATGAAGGTCATTTTGGCCGGTTTCACAATTGTGTCATTTAAACATTGCTGAATTAAAAGTTACAATGCTGCTGCTCCCTGACTTTTCCTAAAAATGTCTGTATTTTCATTTAAAATGTTATTTATACTAATTGCTCTAAAGGCAAAAAAAAAAAGATCATTTCAACTAGAGGTGTGCAATATGACAATAATAGATCGTGAAAGATTAGAATGTGTCCCTGATCCGCCTTTACCTGGAGATCGTTACGTCGTCCATCAGTGTACATTCTGTCTGCTGTTTGTCTATCAACTGAATCACATTATTTGCTGCTCTGTTCAGTCACTTTTTTTTTCGTTTAATTTTTTTTTTACATTTCAATTTGTTTGCTTTTGCAGAGCCTGCAGTTAGTTAACAAGACACATTTACTCTACATGTAATTCTTACAGCTTAATGATTAATAAATCAAAATAAAAATCATTTTGAGGAACCAGGAACCAAATATAAGCTGACCATATGCTGGTAAGCAAAACTACGGCCTTGAATGTGCCGTGACTTCTAAAACACTCTTAACCAACATGAAAAACTAAAGAATCGTGATAAAATTGAGATTGTGATTCTGCCATGAAAAAATCAGGATATATTTTTGCCATATCGCCCAGCCCGAATTTCAACCTGTTTTGGCCACAGGTGGTCATAAAGACTGTTCAGATTTTGCTGAGGTTAAAGTTTGGTTGCTGCATCTTGGTTGCTCGGTAACTATCACTGTCTTTGTCAAAAGGCCGCAAGTTCCAGGTACAGAGACAGTTTTCGTCTCGCAAAGCAGCGCGGCGCACAGCAGCGCAGCAGAGCAGAGCTCACCTTCATCGGCATATCTTTGTGTGTTATTTTGTGTGAAGAAAAGATATCCTAACACAATAAATGCGTTACTCTCTATATTGGGTATTAATCATGAGAGAACATAGAATTTGGAATCTGGCGGTCAAAATGACCACTCATGGCCTTTATAGCAGGTTTGGAATTCTGGCCCTTCTAGTGAAAAACATTGTGATTGTGAATACTTGTGTGACGACATCAATGTCTGTTTGTGTGTCTGCAGTAAGGTGCCAGGTGTAATTCGTACTGTAGCTCCGAAAGGAGCTCTCGCAGTCCATGAGGAGGCCTGGAATGCATACCCTTACTGTCGAACCAGTGAGTTCCACCACACACACACACACACACAATGGCTGACAATTCAAAATTTAGTTATGGTTACACGTCAGGACCAACACCAGCTGTTTAGCCCCTTTCACACATGAACGTCAGACAGTATCCAGAGAATTTGATAGTGTGTGGATCTACCTGTTCACACATGCAGCAAACATCAGGAGATGGTCCATGTGCGACATGTTCACACATGTCCATGTAGTTTGGGCAAGGAGCAGTGTGCACACACACTATATATGTGTATGTTTTACAGATAGTGGTACAGATCACACATATGCACTGACGCATGTGCATTAAGAAGGGAGTGAAATGTAGCTCGTCAGACCTTGTTACTGCTAAAAAGAAAAAAAAAAAAGATTGTTCCGGAGTCCCAAACCTCGAGTCCGAGTCAAGTCTGAAGTCTTTTCGTCAAGTGTCAGGTCACAGTGTGTGCAACTTGAGTCCAAGTCTCAAGCGCAAGTCCCCATCTCTGACACTAACTGTAACACCTATCCACGAACATGCGCAGTCAATACTGACAATAGCGAAGTGACCAAAGAGGTCGCAGCCCGAGCGCAGCTGTTAGCTGGAGTAGCTCATGGTGTGAGCGATGCCACGATTAAACTGTTAGGTCTTCAACCTTTAAGACTGCAGCTGAGTCAACAGCTTCACTCGTGTTGAGCTGCTGCTTATAACTTATTGTCAACACACACACGCACACACACACACACACACACACACACATGTGTACACACATTCACTTTCTCCTTTATACCAACTGTCTTCAGTTCAGCTGCCAGCGTTACTTTAGGCTGCATTCAAGTCCTGTTTACATTCTCCCTGTGATACAACAGGAATCTCGTCTCCTTTATTGATTTTACTGACGGACTGAAAGTCACACTGCCCCCACTGTGTTGACATACTGTATGTAACATCATTCTGTTCAGTGGTGCGCTGTCTGGAGTGAGTGTAGGGATGCACAGCTCCACAAAAAGATGATCAATATGTGGCGGACAGTGTGTGAGTCCTGAAAGCAATTTCTAAATAAAAAGGGAATTCAGATTTATCAGACTGCTCGTAAAAATTAATGAAAAATTAGTCCTGTGCACTGTGCAGAAATATAGAAAATTAAGGATGCGACACATTGCAGATGCATCTAAAATCATTTCGCATTGGAATCGTTGACATGTGAATCATAATCGAATCATGAGGCCAGTGAAGATTCACACCTCTCCATGATGCTCACCTGGATTTAGGACAAGGAGGCCGCCGGGGTGAAGTCCAGGTCGAATAATCCTGACATTTGTGTTCACACATACAGCTCCCCTGCGTAAACTCTAGATAAATTCAGAGTCACAGTGAATGTGTGAATGGGGCTTTCGTTAAGCGTGAACAGTGTGTTGTTTTTTTGCTTTTTTTAACTTCTAATCTAAAACCTTGTCTCTCTTGCTCTTTCTGATCCACCTTCTCTCTGTCATGGCCCACCTTTTCTTCTGATGCAGTCCTCACGGTAGGTGTTCTCTCATTATGAGTCTTCAAATAAATTCATTCAAAATGACAGCAATGTAAGTAGTAGGCTTAAAACTGAAATAAAGGAAACGTTCGGTTTTAAGCACATGAAGCCCTGTCATAAGGTTACAGCCGTATACGAACGCTTGGTCAGTGGTGTTCGCTGATGTTCTGATTCAGAAATTGTTGCATGGTGTGCTTTGCATCAGTTTTATTTCTTATTTTATAAAGTCCACTGAGTCATATAGAGATTGTAGAGAATGCCTAGAGCAGTGTTTTTTTGTAGTTTTTCTTTTTTTGTCACGCTCCCCTCTGAGAATCACTGGCCTAGATGTTTAGATATTCCTTCACCACCGGAAACTGGAATTTGGATTTTTTTTGTCTCGCATCAGAATATCAGCGGGCATCATTGACCACTCGTTGAGTTTCTCATCTTTTACAGCATGTGTTCATTGTGGTTTTTTGAAGGATTGTCTCAGGGCCCATGCCAGTTTGCTGTGGAAGCTAGTGTTGACATCGGCAACGAGCTCGAATTCTCAAGACTTAACCTTTCTTCATCATGTTGCTCTGACCATGGCATATGATTGTGAATAACCTTATGATAGGACTTAATGTGCTAAAAACCAAACTTCTTCTAAGTATGCAATGGAGTATTGTCCAGCTTAATACAGTTAAAGATGAGATAGTAACCATGTTAGATGAAAGGAGACACTGCAGTGCACTGACTGGCTTCACATAGAAGGTGTGTGAGAGTGTGTGTGCCTGCAAGACGTCTGTGTGTTCACTCACATTATGGGGACTCACCTTTCTCTTGCGGACAGAACATAAATCTCTGTGATGTATTTCATTTAATTTTTGGCTGAACGCTTTGATTGAGGTCTGAATTAGTTAAGCTTTAGATTTAAAAATGTATTGTAAGGGAAACAGCGGTTAGGTTTAAGGTTAGGGTACGTCTCCATTAAATGAGTACAAATGAACTGTCCTCTGAAGTGATAAAAACTGAGACTGTGTGTATGTGTGCCTTATGAGCTCATGTTCTGTTGCTGTGTTTGTGTAGGCATTGATGCACAGTTCCTTTTCACAAACTGTATAAAAATTACGATATGTGTGCACAGCATTGACTATAAATAAAGATGGATGACACTTCTACACTCTTCCTATGGTAAAAACTGAAGCCAAAATATTCCTCATACTGGTTGGTGACATCATTTGAGGCCAAAATCTGTATTAATGCAGTATTGACAATTGTGTGGAGATCCCACCTGTTCATCTACCTAACTCGAACTCGGGCTAGGGTTTCCTTTCATTCATGATGTCACAACCCCTTTTTTATCATCAGATAAGTAATTATATCCAAACTGTGCTCACATGGAGCAACAGGAGTTGTGACCTGTACTGCAGCCAGACACCAGGGGGCGACAGAGTTGTTTCGAGCTGTAATGTTGGTCATCTTTTTTTTTTTTATTTTTTACAGTCAATGGTGTGGGCACACATAACTGTATGATTATTGACTGAACCTGACGTGTATCTCTCCTGTGCTTACAGAATGAATACATGGATAAAGATTTCATCATTAAGATTGAGACGTGGCACAAGCCTGATATGGGGAATCTGGAGAATGTAAGTCATGTGATCTGGCAGTAGTGGTAACCAGTTGTGGTCATGCCCTACCCACAATATAGAAACACATTAAAATAATGTAATTCAAACACACAGGTACAGGTATAGTTACGTAACAGAAAGTTTAGACTCACTGATGAGAAATTAGTTTTGTTTTTTTTTTGTACGAGATTGTGACTGATCAGGATGACCACAGCTCCACCCCGCAAAGTCTTTGCTACGGTGCTCAAAGAATCGAAGGGTCTCATTCATGAAATGTTGGTAAATCTCTGAGTAGATTTGCACATAAAACACCTCTGTACTAAAAACTTACTCTGGATACAAGTGTTTCCCACAGAATCGGAATGTAATTGTGGCGGAGGTTGTTCGGGTGGGTGGGGCTGCGGTCTAGATGTAACATGATGGAAAAAATAGGCTTTATATTTACTCGATCAGCATTTTATTGGTTTTGAGTCGCACTGTCTGTACTCTAACATAATGCTTGTTGCCAGTATAGATGGTAACATTTTTTATATATATATATTTTTTTACATGTAATCAATAAAGAAAAATCGTGATCAGGATGGGTTGAACCAGGCTCGTGTCAGATCTGTTTGCAAAACAAAATACTTTCCATTACTCATCAACATTACTCAACGCTTAATGTTTGACGGAGCAAACATTAAGCATCAGAGTACAAAATTAACCGTAACGCTAATCCACTAGCATACGCAGTCAATACTGACAGCAGCTTAGTGACCAAAAAGAGGTCACATGCAGCTGCTCAGTGCGAGCGTAGCCGTTAGCTGCATTAGCTTTACTGTTAGCGCGGTGCTATGATTAAGCTGTTGAGTCTTCGCCTTTTAAGAATGCAGCTGGTTAACAGCTGCACTCGTGTTGAGCTGCTGCTGCCAACTTATTGTCAGCACACATGCGCACACATTCACTTCGTCTTTTATTCCAACTCTCTTCAATTTAGCAGCTAGCATCTCTAGACAAAAGTCCTGTTTACTTCCTGAGTCCGAGACAACAGGAAGCTCCTCTTCTTTGTTGGTTTTACTGATAAACTAAAAGCCACATTGCCATCCACTGTGTCGGCATATTTAACGTGATATTATTCACTGCTGTGCTGTCTGAGTGATTGAACAGGATGCGCAACTCTGCAAATAGAAAATCTATTTGTGGCGGACAATGTTGATATTGTGGCAGGCCGCCACAAATAAATGACTGTGTGGTAAACACTGCATAAACACTGCGTGAAACTCACATTTGATCGTAGACACGTGTGTATGTCCGTGAATCCATCTCTGCCTATGAACAGCCAATGAGCACCCTATAAGGAGGTGATGATTACTATTGTCGACCTGCGAGCATGAGGCAGACAGAGGGAGATAGAAACTTTTCTGATGCTGAGAGCGAAAGTTATTTTCCGTGAAGGGGAGTTGAGAAAAATATTTTGCTTTCTTCTGTTAGTTGTGGTGTGACGGGCAGTTTAAAGACCTGGAAGAGGAAGCGGATGCTGTTAACCCTGTGCGCTCTTGCACAGGTATGAACCAGTAGAAGTTCATACCTGTGCATTTTATAGTGTTTGAAGATCCAGTCGTTACTAAAGCGTAGGCCTGTGTCATCATGCAAGAAAGGCACAAACCAGTGAGTTATGGTTGATGTTCACACATTTCACTACGGAAGCCTACGTGTACGATATGTATGTTTGACAAATAAATCCTCTTAAAGTCGTCATATTGGCATTTAAGGTGGACTGATAAATTCACGCCATTAACTCACGCATAGAACAACATGCAGAAAAAAAACATCCCACCTTAAAAGATGCATTTGAGTAGCACAGTGAAATAAAACATTTTTTTCACCAGTAACTTTAACCTTTCGGTGAGGAATTAACGTGAAAAGGCGACAAAGCATCCTTTGGTTTTCTGGAACAGCTAAAAAGGTAAAAGATCCTTTCAGTTTTGAAAAAGTGCTGCAGACTCGTGCACTCCTTGCTTCATCGGAGAGATCTCTTTGTCAGAATTATATTATTCAACATGTTAATAACCTGTATGTTAGGTCAACTTCAGTAACCTGTTCCCCTTTTAATGAACCTGTCTAAAGTGAAATCTGCTCATTGCCCACTCATTTAGCTTGTTGTGTTACATTTCTAATCTTTTGTCATAATAAAAACACGAGTTTCATTGGTGTACTGTGAACATATGACAGTGACCAGCAGTACATACAGTATGTGTGCTTTCTAATTTACACAAGAGCCGCAGACAGTCAGGAGCAGATGTTAATTTTGTTCGTAGCTACAAAAAGATCAGAGCCACTGAAATATTGATGAATGCTGAAATACATGTAAATTTCCATCTGCAAACAATTAACACACAAATTCGATGTGCTCTCGTTTCATGAATAAAATCCAATGTGTCCAAAGAAATCTTTCCAAAAAAAAATGCAATTAAATTTAACATCCTGCTGTGTTTACTGTACTTACAGAACTAATCATGAGAAACGTTATAAAACAAAATACAATGATAAATGGTTTTCTAGTGTTAGTTTTTTTAAGGTAGCTGTTTGTTGGTTTTATATTTTGGCAGATTCCAGTCTGATGAAATCAGCATCAGTGGTGGGCTGCCCACTACATTATGTTGTTCTGTTTGTACAAGTTTAAGACAAATTTTGGAAAATCGTTGGTTTGAACATAAGTTTGGTTCACATTGAAATAACTCAATAACCATTAAATGGAATGGTACGAAATTTCAGGCTGATCTTCAAGATCCATAGAGGATTAATTCATGCGACTCTGGTGATGACTTTTCAGGAAGCACCATCATTAGGTCAAAATTTAAATTTGTCCACTACTTAAGTCGAAGTAAAAAGTAGCCCATTCAAAATATATACAGAGTAAAAGTTACTTAGTTACTTTTTTGGGTGTCACGACGGTGGATAGTATCATCTCTCCATCTCCACCCGTCTCCTTCTCTGTCCTCCAATGTCTCTTTGCTGTCTGTGTGTAACTGACTGACTGTTGTTTACCTTCTGGCGCTGCAGTTTGTCAGCCAGAGCCAATCAGATGGTCCATTACTGGCCCGCAGACGCAGCATTAGTACCTAGAAAACTTAAGGGTCAGCCTTATTTTACTTTGTAATGGAAGCAATTTAAAATGTAAAAAAATACAGTTACTTCCAACAACATGTGCTTTAGTAAAATCAAAACGAATGATTTTAAGTTCACAAAAAAGCAACGTCATTACAGTAACTTGAGTAAATGTAATCCAGTACTCCTGCCATCATGTAATGCCATCTAGAACAAGCCTGGAATTAATCCCACTGTAGTCCCATCATTAACTATCTGGTGATGATTATAATCTGAAATGAACTGAAAAATTTTGTGTTTTCTGTGACTGTCATTCATAGACAGACTGGATAACATTAATCCAACAATTATGGGTGTAAATGTTGTCAGACATTATTCTGCATTTTGGCTCTTTTTTTTTTTTTTTTTGTGCATTGTACTTAGAAACATGAAGCCTGGTATGTGTTTGTGTCTTTAGTAAGCAACTGACCCACACTTTGCCTTGCTGCAGGTGCATGGACTGGATGAACAAACATGGGGGAATGTTGATAAAATTAACATTAACATTGCCGACAGAAATTCCGTAAATACAAAGGTAAGGACAAAAATTCTGTAAGTTTTTAGGAAAGCCTGGTTTATGTGTCAGATTCTTGCCATCAGTACCAAGTATTCTTTCAAAGAGTTTTACTATCCGCTGAATTTGCAAAGAGTCTCACTTCTTTCATATATCTACTAAACATTACGTATAATAAACCTGTGGTGCATGAGGCTGATTCATATTTGTCATGTATGTCTTTGTGCTGCTTGCTTTTGTCCTTAGGACTACAAACCAGAACAGGATCCAACCATCTTTCAGTCGAAGAAGACAGGCAGGGGGCCTCTGGGACCGGACTGGATGGTACAACATCTCCTATTGCTCTTAATTGTGGCCCCCAAAAATTTGTTTTTAAAGGCCTGTGTTTTTATCTAAGCAGTACGTCTGTGTGTTTGCAGAAAGAACTCGCCAACAACCCTGACTGCCCACACATGTGTGCCTATAAGCTAGTCAGCGTTAAATTCAGGTGGAAAGTGATAGGAAACCAAGTGGAACGCCGAATTCATCAGGTATAAGACTGTTGCTTTTCTTTTATGTAGTGTATGCATCCATCCGTCTGTCTGTCTGTCTGTCTTTCTGACTAAATTTTAATGTGAATTTGTGCACTGAGAAAAATTGTGTATGCTTTGACTTGAAATACCATACAATGCTCTGGATATACTTTTATTTTTCTCCCAATAACAACTGTCTTTGTCTCTCTCTCTCTCTCTCTCTCACACGTGCTCTGTCTGTCCAGTTTGAGAATCGTTTGTTCACCAATTTTCACAGACAGTTGTTCTGTTCGATGGACAAATGGATCGATATGTCGATGGATGACATACGGCGCATGGAGGACGAGACAAAGGCGGAGCTGGATGAGGTGACTGAGCACAATATATTGTTTTTTATTATTTTCATGTTTTGTTTTTAATTTATTATTTTATATTAGGTTTTTTTTTAATCAGTATTTTTTTTTCTCACACTTGTACACAGGTCTCTCTTGAAAAAGAAATCTCGATCTCACTGAGACTACCTGTTTAAATAAAGGATTAAATAAATAAAATAAATAAATATACTGTATTATTGTCATGAGCACACAACCCTGGGCATTCAGATTTATGTCTAGGGCTTTTGAGGCTTGGGTGCTCGTGTTTATATTGACAGATCGCGCTGTAGACTGACACGCAAGGAAGAGTCCGGCACTGACCTCGTTCACTTCAAGGGGCTCCGACTGTGGTCCCATGGCATCCTGTGACATCCGGACGCCATCGTCAGTTAATTTTATTTACACTGACACACAGACAAAACTCAGAACTTAACTTAGCAGCTAAAGTGGCGTTTCTCCGATAGTCTTTTTCTCATAAAAATCTCAAGACGGCATCTCTTCACTCTCTTGGCTGCTCCCATCTGTTCTCACTCATTTTCAAACTGACACCAGTGTTGACTAAGTAAGCCCACAGCCACACAGGACAGCCAGTAGGAGACCCTGTGCCATGACATATCAATTATAAAAACATGACACATATATGGCAGGATATCCTGTATAGTGTGACTGTGGCCTGTGATTTTAAACGTTATTATTCTCCTAAATTTCATAAATCAATATTACTTGTACAAATAATAACTAAAAGGAAAAAATACCAAAAAAAACCCAAAATACTAGCCTGGCAAGCCATACTATAACAGTAAAATGTATAGTCTGGCAACGACCGATAGACCTCCGTCCAATCCAAGGGGCGGGATGAGCGCTGTCTTTCAAACTGCCTCTGCACTTAATAGGGTTGCTCTATGACCAATCAGAGCAAAGAACAAGATGACGTAGTCAAAGCGACGGAAACAGGCAAACAGCAAATACATCTTTCCTCGAAAGAAATGACTTGAGTGCATTTTCTTGCTCAACTTTCAAAGAAAAGGACAAGTCTAATTCTGCCAAAGTTGAT
>JAPQLA010066882.1:0-10278 GCA_029822935.1 Naso vlamingii | reverse complement strand
TTTATAAAAAAATTCTCTTATATATTTTGAAAAAAATATATATATATATATATATATATATATATATATATATATATATATATATATATATATATATTAGGTGATAAGTATAAATGATCACGCCTTATTTGACGATCTCCTTTAGTAGTATATTGTTTTCCTGCATCCATCCCAGGTTCCACTCAATGTGACTGTCAGAGAGAAGATATAGTGATAAAGCTAGCAAAGTGATATTGATATAAAGCAAACACAAAGCTCATTGCTCTCTTGTATGCTGTCTCACACCAGAGAACACAATAGTGTTTCAAAAATTTACCTTGCACTATGTATTTTAGTTTTAACATTCTAAGTGGAATGATGCGTACTGGCAATATGTGTGTGACTTAACCGAACTCTCACTACAAATTCTTCCATGTTAATGTGGTGAAAGTCCTTACAAATCATTCATACATGTGGCTCCTGGGCTGTTTTACATTGGAAATACTGTAAATAAATAAATAAATAAAAGAAAGAAAGAAAAAAGAACAGCAAACATAATGCTAAAATAACTCCCATGTTCTTGGGTGGTATATTTTAGGTTTCCATATGAAAACTCCCCTCCATAAGGTTTTATAATGCCTTATCCACAAGCAATGCATTTCAACAGCATGCCCAAAACCGTACAGAACCATTTCCGATAGAAACAGAAAAGACCAACTTGCCATGAGAATGTGTTGTCCTAATACAGAGCATGTGAGCAGAATGGAGTAGTGAGCAGAGCATGACAATTTTGCTCTGAGTGGGGAGCAGGTTTTTTAAGCACTGCCTTATCTCCCGCTCCAACCCGCTTCAAATTTGCTCGCTAACACTACGAGATGAAAACATGTCTGAGCGAGAGTGCATCTGTGTATCGTGCAATACACTCAACCCACCCGCATAATTTCTGTCTCCTGCTGGCCACTGCAGCTGAATAGAAATTTCAAAGTACTTGAAAAAAGGAAACTGAGAAGTCATCAAGTGTATCATTCCTGTTCCTCTTGCAGATGACAATAATGTTGCACAAGAAAGGAGAACCAACAGTGAAGCCAGTCAGAAAAGCAATAATCAAGCAACCCAAACCCAGTGAAAAGGGAAGCTTAAACATTAAAAACACAAGAGGTTAAACACCACCCACAAGAATGTGCTAAGAGGCAGCATAACCTCCAAGTTGAACATCCTTGGTTACATCATCTGTGAGAAGAGCAAAAAAAGAATTGGAGATGCCTCAGTTAGGGATCATTTCCAAACAGAGCGGGACATGGGAAAGAAAAATTAATATAAGTAGTAATGGAGACAAGCCAATGACCAGGGATGAATGAGCTCAAAGAATTTCTTGAACCAGATCAACATAAGACTTAGATCTGAGGCAAGCTGAACAGATCAGAAAAAGCAGAAGCTGCAGCAAAAAAGCAAGAACAGGCATCTTCCAGGACCTTTTCAAGTTTGATTGTCTCCTGCTGGAGAAGAAGACTCTCCACTTCTTTCACATTCCATCTTGAATCTTAAGCTGGAAGGGGAAGATCCCAGTAGCCCAACGGAGCTACTTGTAAAATGTCACAAAAAACTTCTTTCTTTTTTTTTTTTTTGCCACAAAACTTATGTTAAGCTCAAGCTGTTCCATTCATTTATCCTGGGGAAACAGTAAGTGCAAGCTAACATGTTGGTCAGGTGAAAAAAAAAAAAAAAAAATTTTTCATGCTTTATCCATTGACTTGTCAAACTAAGGGCTTGTGTCAACCTGGCATTTTTTTCCATGCACCTAGCGTCTTTTTCCGTTGTTCTCAATAAGGAGATAGTGAAGTTTTCTGGTTTCAAAATTCTTATCTTTTCAGAAGTGGTAATGTAAATGATGCTTTTTTCAACCAGCTAATTTTATTGGCCTATGCTGGATAAGGCGATCATATTTACCGTATTTTTGTCTCCTATGGATTGTGTTGTGCTACCATATCCTCCTTGTTCCATGTTGGATCGCTGGAGCCGTGATATTAAACTATTATTATTATCAAGCTCATCATCCATACAAAGTATGAGGGAGAGAATCCTCCATTTGATGCTCATTGTAAAAAAAAAAAAAAAAAGATTTCAAATTGAAAAAGATAGTAATAGCAACAAAGCAGTGGCGATTACACAGTAACCGTTGTGATATTGTTGTCATAGAAACTAGCATTTTATTTTCTCAGAAAACTGTTTCCGAACAGTAGAGGTTGCAGATCTTGGAAAACCCAACCTCTCATGCTTTTTCTTCCTTCTATTTCTTGCATTCTCTCAAAACGGTCTGTACAGCTTCCTCCTCCCGCTTTCCCTTCTCCTTGCACCCCTAAACATAGGTAGGACACTGATCAAATGTTATTTACAGCTGGTGCTTTTGACACTTCAACATGACCAAGTACTATGGGAAAAGCATTCCTTTAGTAGCATTTTAGGTGTTTATCCACCTCGTGCTCATGTTGAGGTGTTGTAAATAAAGTGCTAACATTGTAATCTGTGAAGCAAAGAGCAGAGCACAGCAATGTCTAAGCACAGTGGAGGAGGAGGCAGGCACAGCACTGTGTGCATGGAGCTGGCATGCCCATATAGGGAAGTCCTGCACACTTTGACGGCAATGTAACAAGAGAGTTTAAAAAAAAAAAAACAAGAAAAAAAACCCCAAAACCTCCTGAAACAGCATGAAGAGCCAACCAAAACAGCCTGCAGGGCTCACTTCCAGATGCATGAACCTCATTATGTGACGCTTTTGTGTTGTTTAACATGACTGTCCTTCAGCTCAACTTACTAACACTGTAACAGCATTTATTGCTCAAAAAGGATGGAAAAGCATAAAAGCTCTCCTTTAAGATATTGTTTACAAAACATACCCTTACAAGTGTAAACTACATGTACTTCATGTAAGCTGGACAAAGACTATATTTGGAAATACTATTTAAAGTGACATACACTTAGTCTTGCGTGAAATATTATGATCAGCAGCAGCAGAAGAGGTCATGAAGAGAGAAGAGAGCAGTACATCAAGTAATCAAAATGAATCCAAACCTTAAGAGCTTCCTGTTTGGAGGGGGGCCAAGAAAGAGAGAAAGGTTGGTGGACAAGGAGATGGGGGAGAAGAGAGGTTGGTTATATTAATACAAAAGCAAAAAGCAAGGGTAAACTTAAGTTAGATTCTAAAACATTAATGGGTAATCCTTAAAGTGGTGACACTTTAAGGATTTTGACACTTGCCGTGAAAATGAAAGTGTCTTTGCCTGTTATCTTTATGAATGTTAATATATATGTTGTATGTTTATATGTTTTATATTGTGTTATTATATGTAGATATATGTTGTCATTAAATGACAAACAGTTGTGTTATTTGAGGCAAAGCTGCCGTTGTAAAAAGCAAGGGTAAACTTAACTCAAATTCTCAAACATTAATGGGTAATCCTTAAATTAAAGTGGTGTGCATTAGACTGAGAGGACACCATCCTAACCATGACATGACACTTGCCATGAACATGATAGTGTCTTTGGCTGTTATCTTTATGAATGAAAATATATTTGTTGTATGTTTATATGTTTATATGTTGTCATTAACTGACATTCAATCAGACGTGTTATTTGAAGCAAAGCTGCCATTGTAAAAAGCAAGGGTAAATTTAACTCAAAATCTAACATTAATGAATAATCCTGGGTAATCCATATATATCTTTATTAATATGTTTCATACTAAGTTATTATATATTTGTACATATATTGTCATTTAATGACAGTCAGTCAGTCTTGTCATTTGATGCAAAGCTGCTATTGTATGAGATTTTCAACCAAGTCTTAGGGCCTATGCACACTGAGTCCATTTTTTTCAGATGTGTCCTTCGGATCAGCTTAACTGTAACAAAGACTATGACCTGTTACAAACAGGTCATCCTGTCATGCCTTATTATCAATCTTAAAGAAGTGATTTAGCCTAATTTGTTGACATTACATCAAACTGTTGTGTGTGTGTGTGTGTGTGGTTTTCATATAGCTGTCATGAGACTATTAAGATTGTGTCATGAATATTATGAATATCATGAATATTATCAAAGTCCAGTGTAAACACTTGGTGGTGAAGGCCATGAAATATGGCACAATGTAGTTGATACTCTCAATATTTACCATGTTTTCCAAACTATTTGGTATAATAAATATATATTCAATAGATGCTACATTTGGGCTTGTGAGTTCCATGTCTGCCACTGCAGTCTTACTATGGGATTCTTACTTATCAGTAATTGGAAACACCCTTTAGTGGTTTGGACAGATCACAAAACCCTCTCCAACCTTCACTCAGTGATGGGGCTTAATCCTCAATAGGCTCAATGGTCCCTGTTTCTGGGAGGATTCAACTTCACCTTAACAGACTGCCCTGGCTCCTGCCATGTCAAACTCAACGCTCTCTCTCGCCAATCAGTGCCCGACTCTGAACTCTCCTTCCAAAGTCCATCCTTTACTCATTCTATATGGTTTCAGTAGTGACATGGGAAATCGAGTCTGTGGTCTGTAAAGCCCAATATTCCCAATCAGACCCAGGAAATGTCCCCCCCTAACCATGTATACCTAACTATGACCCTGGTTACACATTGCTGTAGATTTTGTTAATGGGCTTCCCCCTTAGAAGGTAGCACTGGTATTGTCAAAATTGTCGACCGTTTCTCTAAGGCTGCGCATTTTGTCCAGCTCTCTAAATATCCCTCAACCTCCAAGACTGTCCACCTCCTAGTTCTCCATGTCTTCAGACTCCATGGTAGTCTGGTGGATAAAGCATTCAACAGGGGTCCACAGTTCTCATATGGATAGAGTTTTGCTGAGCCTTGTAAGCCTCCACCAGCCTCAAGTCTCAATATCACCCCAGTCCAGCAGCCAGGTGGAGCTGGCTGACCAGGACTTGGAGTCAGCTCTGCATTGTGTCAGTGACACCTGTCCTCCTGGGGCTCCCATCTCCGCTGGGTCAAGTATGTAAACAACTCCCTTACAAGTGCTGCCAAAGGTATGTCCCCCTTTACAGCTACCAGTGACCTCCTCTTTTCCCTACCCAGTAAGTGTGCTCTGTCCCCTCCGTACAGGCCAACCTCCATGCAATGCCGTGCATGAAATTCAGTTGGCTCAGCTCTCCTCAGTATCTCTGAGCAAAATGGGTGCCTTGCTAAAAGCATAGGAGACCTGGGGCCTGTATCACAAAGCAAGCTCAACTTTTCCTGGGTTACTCAGACCTATCCAGCTTGACTAACCCTGACAATGGCAATCAGGATCATCGGTATCACAATGTTGGCTATCAACTTGGTAACTCAACCCAGGTTTGCCTTATCAAGAGCCATGAATGTGCATGTATGAAGGGTGGGTTCCGGGGCAGCAGACCAATTGCAATCATGAGAGACAAGTGAACGGAGAAGCGCACTGCGGAGAGAGCACTGTACTTCTCATGTGAGGAGCAGAGACTGATTTTAACAAAGTACGAGGAGGAGAAAAGCATCATTTTAGGAAAGTCCAACAATTTGGCCACTGCCAGAAGAAGGCAAAATGCATGGCAAGGCACAGCGGACTGTGTAAATGCGGAAGTTACTCATTAATGGCTTAAGTAGCCCACATCTGACACTGATCACACCCGTGAATCCAATGAAATCAGTGTACTGTGCAGATGAATTGCATGTTTGACAATTATAGTCTCATTCCCCCAGATGCAACCCCTCAGGGGTCAAAAGAACCTGGGGCCAGGTAAAGAACAAATATAAAAACATCACTGCGTCTTGTAAGTTGGCCTTTTTAATGTCATAATGTTAAAAAGGGTACAATAAAGCTTAAAGCTGATGCCACAATTAAGTCATATCAATATACTAAGTTGATAACCTGAATAAAATTATCCAGATATTGAGTTGTGTTAGAAATTAGCAGGGGCAAAGGGCAAAAATATACTCTTAAAAAAAACAACAACAACTCTGAAAGCCCTCAAACACCATGAATGAAGGGTCAAAATTACCCTTTTCACATTTGCATCAGCAAGCTGTCAATTAGGCCCATTATCTTGAACTGAGAAACCCCCCCAATACAAATAATCATCGGGGAAGCTGAACAGGTTTGAAAGACCCTTTCACGCCATAACGCTTCCCTAACAGTTTGTGCTCCTTTGTCAACGGGGTTCTCGAGGAATGGGCAGGCCATTTTTTTCCCGAACAGCTGATTGGCCAGTGGGTGGTGCTTTTTATAGGATTTGATTCAACCCTCAAACTTACCCTGCTACAGAGCAGGGTAGCCGTTCAGTGTATGTTACCAAAGTGATGTACCTCGATAAGAAATGAACCTGTTGAGGTGAACCTGAAGTTACCTCGCTAAGCCAAAATCCTGCTTCGTGATACAGGCCCCTGCTCTCCTACACAAACTTGGGCACAGGGTATGGCTCTTCTTCTGGGACCTTCCTGTACAGGTGAAATCCTGATGGTTGGCACCTTGCTTTATTGGCCCATTCAATGTCATTAACCCCACTTGTAAAAATATACTTTCCGCTTCCACACATTCACCACACATTTCGTGTTTCCCTGTTAATGCCGGTGTCTTCAGTTATCAGAGTTATCAAAACACTATATAAATACTGTCCAGTTAGAGCTAGTGATTTCGCTCGTGATGTTTTACCTATGCAGTAATTGTCTCTCTATTGTGCTTCAGTCAGGCTGATCAGCCTTCTCTATCTCAGCCACACCACATCCCCTGCTTCCAGTGTCCAATCAGTCATGCCACTTAATTTGTTTTCCTTCAGCCTGCTCACTGTGTCCATTCAGCCCAGCTACATCACCTATTCAACTCTTGCCTGCTTCCTGCCTTCATCACCCTTCACGCCATTTCATCCGCTGACCCTAAGCTCGTTCTCAGCTCGTGTCATTCCAGCTCACCTGCCTCAGCTTGTCACCAACCATCCACGCCATGCCTCATTCCCAAGCCTGCCTAGCCATTCAGCTAGGTGTGTCAGTGTGGTTTGTGTTTTGCATTGTGGGTCCAGTATTCAACATCTCCTTAAAACATAACCTACACACTCTAATGCCCTCTCTTGTGGAACCGTCATCCAGGTTTCAGTCCAGGGTTCAGGCTTAAGGGTGCATTAGAGGGACAAAACAGCAGCATGCGATTAACACGATAAAAAAAATTGACAAATTATGCTTGGTCTTGTAATCGATTGCGATAAACACCTTACCACTGACAGTCCTAATTTTTACTATTATAGTTTTGGTTGCTCTTGCTGTTTCTCCGTCTCTCTCTCTCTGCCTCTCATCACTGTCTGCCCTACTTCTCTTTGTCTGCTATCCCACCCACCCTTCTCTCTCTCCCCTTTTCTCTCTCTCTCTCAATCAGACTGGTGCTATTAGATAGCCACCCACTTCTAAGTCTGGATGCAACTGAGATGCCTGTAGAAAGGAAGTTTTTTTTCCTTACCACTATCACCAAGTGCTTGCACATGTGGGAATTGTTTTCAGTTGTTGACTTTTAATAAATGTAATACAATTTAACTATATGGTCTCAACCTACTCGATTTGTGAAGTGTCTTAGGACCACTTTGTTCAGATATGGTCCTATATAAATAAAATTGACCTGACCTGACTGGATTGAACTCATAACTGGATTTATACTATCCCAACAGAGTTGTTTGTTGAAATGGCGTGTTTGGTTTGTTGTGAGGTTAGACAGAACCTGTCTACATTTATAAGCAATGGTCTCTTATTTGCACCTGAGTACAAAGTAGTAGAAAAATCAGTTATTGCAAATTTAAGGTTTTTGTTTTCACTTTCTTATATTTTACATTTCACAGCATTTTAAAATTTGAAATGCATTTCCTTAATTTTCTTGCTGTTGCATGTGTTATGTCCAAAGGGACCCCCATAAGTAAAGTAATACAGTATCTGGATGACATTACACAGTAAAATTCATTACATTGTCTGTGAAAAAATGCTGTAATAATAACACCAGTTCAATTACCTTGCAATTCCAAAAATGTATATATTTCTGTGAGAGGGCATGTAAATAATAAAATCTTTTTAAATTACATTTTGATGGTACATAATGTATCTGTAATGCCTTGTAAGGGGACAATTTAATACCTGTACAAATACAAGAATAAATGTTGAATAGTAAAAAGTAGGCAGTTTCAAAGCACCAACTTGCATGACAAATTTCAAAATATATTTACAGTACAGTTAATTGATCTTCTGATATAGGTGTGACACACCTCTTTCTTTTATATGTTTTCATAATTCATATGTTTATTTTTAGTGTTGTCTGCTATTCATGATGCGGGCACCACTCACCTCTTCATCTTCGAACCCAGTCAGGTCCCATTCATAATTTAGCCTCATCTGCCTCCTCTTCCAGTGCTCCATGAACATGGCAGCTTTAAATAAAACAAAATGCAATTAGACAAATACATAGACTCAGTACTCAGATTCTGAAATTTATTTTGGCACACTTGCTTTAACTTTCAATTACTGGCCATTAGGTTACCAAGTGCAAGTGTAGTTAAGTAGCAAAGGTACGCTGCATAAGAGATGTGTGAAGTTGTTTGAGTACACGACTACAATTAACAGTGACTTTAGACATCCTCGGCAATTTTCTAGGTGCACAAAACAAAAACAACGTACCAACTCTAATACATTAAGATAAAATCATTGAAAACTAGAGGGGAACTCAAAGAGCACAGACCTCATCCAGGGCCAACAGCCTACTCATCTGGGATGTACAAATAGGAAAGCACATACTTTACTAGGGTCACTTCTGCTTGTTTTAATGATGATAAAGGTCTGAACATTTTCCCTTAATATCTCTAGTAGGGATTATTGCAGACAATTCCTATTTGGATGTGAATAAGAGCTTAAGTTATGTTGCCATAGCCACCCTTCAATTTAAGAAAAAAGTATTGTCACAACAATTGTACTGACTCTTCCAGGAAGCCACTGTCCTTGTGCCCTATAATGGCTGCTTCCGTATGAAATCTAAATGATCTGTATGCTACCCTCAAGGACTACTGGTACCTGTTTTGTTTTGTTTTTGAACTTTGCTTACATCTGTTGGATTTGAGATCTGCAGCATTTAGCTCTCACAGTGTTAACATAAGTAACACACATAACTCACATGCCATGATTTATGGCAATGATCTATCTTGCAGTGTTAACAAAAGTGACAAATAAGTTATGTGTTCATCCCCTAACTTGGATTTACAGTACTCTAAAACTTTATGGGTTTTGTGTGGAGAGTGGAAGACCACATACTCAACTTTTGTTCAGGCAAGTTCAACACCTATATGCAACCAAAAGTGAAACTTAAGGTCTTTCCCTACACATAACCAGTTATGTGTGGCTGTTTACCCAGCCTAGTCCATCATTTATTTTCTCAAAACCTCACTAAGTACTCTTGTTGCCTAAAGATAAACTGTGATCCTTTGACAACATAAATCAAGTGTTTAGAAAGAATAGGAATCACGTATTTAGAAAGGACGTGAATCACGTGCAGGTCAAGTGTTGAGAAAGGCTGTGTGGCAGGGAGGTTTTGTGCGTCAGACATCATCACAATAGGGTAGCATCTGAATGAGACACCAAAGGGTGTGACAAAATGGTGATATGTGACAAATAGTGACAAGATTGCCTTGACAAGATAGGGACAGAGCCTGGAATGAATAAAGAAAACAATGGCCTTTTCTGTTTTTCATGACGTTTGCTCCACTGTACCTTTACTACAGGCTCAGAGGAGGGTGGTGAGTTTAGGGACATGCAGTTATGTACAGTCTTTAATTTCACAGCTAGATGCCACTAAACATACACACTTGATCTTTAATCCTGTTGAAATGAATCAGAAGGAAAAAAGACTAAAATAAACCTAGTTTTCTAGGGAGTTTACATACATTTACACATACATAGAAATAAAGCTTATCTACTACCACCACTACTACTACTACCTTTAACAAAAGGAAATAATAGATCTCAATGAATTGAGCAAGTTGTTCCAGTTAGATAAATCTTTAAACTTAAGGCAACTCCCAATTCCTTTAGAAACTCTAGGAATAAAGAAAAAGGGATGATCAATGTGCCTGACTGTATGATGACCTCTTTGGCATTAACAGTGGTTTTCAGAAAGAAGGATAGCGCATTTGAATGTAAATCCTTAAATTAATATATTTCAAGCACACGCTTAGCCTCTTACAGCGTTGCCAGGTGTACGATAATTATCGTATTTGTACGATAATTTGGCCCTCTGTACGATGTATGATCAATAATC
>JAPQLA010066556.1:0-10293 GCA_029822935.1 Naso vlamingii | reverse complement strand
ATAGATAGATAGATAGATAGATAGATAGATAGATAGATAGATATCAGAACAATTGAATTAGAAGGAGGGAGTGAAAAAAGGGAAGGATAGAGGGGAAAGAAAAAGTGGGGAAATGAATGAACAAAGAAAAATATTGACAATATTGACGGGTCCCAGTTTGTGGGTCACGGCCCCTAGTGCTCCGATCACCATTGGCACCACTACTGCCTTCACCTCCCACATGTTCTCTACCTCCTCTTTCAGCCCTTGGTATTTTTCAAGCTTCTCGTGCTCCTTCTTTCTGATATTGCTGTGGCTCAGGGTCCCTACATCTATTAGCACTGCCTACTTCTATTGTTTGTCAATCAACACCATGTCTGGTTGGTTCGCCGTCACCACTGTGTCAGTCTGGATTTGGAAGTCCCACAGGATCTTAGTTCAGTCATTCTCAACCATCTTATGAGATGTTGTCAATTCAGATGGTGAGACTTCCAGCCCATACTGCAGATATTTCTATACCAGCCACTTAGTTATGGTGTCCTGTGTACGCTGTACCTTCCTGCATCTTACACCCTGCTATTATGCACTGGACTGTCTCAGGAGCATCTTTGCACAGCCTGCGCCTGGGGTCCTGTCTGGTGTGGTAGACCCCTGCCTCTATTGATCTTGCACTAAGTGCCTGCTCTTGTGCATGATTAGTGCTTCTGTGCTGTCTTTAAATCCGGTCTTTTCCAGCCACTGGTAGGATTTCTTAATATCAGCCACTTCTTCTATCTGATGGTGATACATGCCATGTAGGGGCTTGTCCTTCCATGATGGTTCGTCCACGTCTGCAATTTGGGATTTTTGCTGCCTGAGGTATTCACTTAGCAGTTCATCTTTGGGGGCCATCTTCCTGATGTATTCCTGGATCTTGGTAGTTTCCTCGCAGACTGTGGCTCTGACACTCACTAGTTCTTGGCCTCCCTCACTCTGCTTAGTGTACAGTCTCAAGGTGCTTGACTTGGGATGAAACCCTGCATGCATTGTAAGGAGCTGCCTTTTCTAGATATCAGTGGCCCCTATCTCTTCCTTTGAGCCTGCTTATTATATCAGTGGGGTATCTGATGGCGGTAGGGCAAGCTTGTTGATGCTCGGACCTTGTTTCTCCCATTCAGGAAACTTTTCAGGATCTGCCTTACTCTGTGTAGGTATTCGGCTGTGGCTAACTTTCTTGTGACCTCCTCATGGTTCCCATAATATTCTGATGTCATTACTGTAGATCCTTGTGATGTGGATAAGAGTCAATGTCTCGCTCATTCCTGGCGTACAGCTTGATGTCATACATACAGAGGAGGTGACTGATTGTTGCTCCACTTCGGGACCAGTATCCTTAGCCACTCTTTGAGATGATCTGGCTGAGGGAGTTAAGGCCTCTGCACAACAGCAGGGGGAATAGTGCATCACCTTGGTATATGCTGCACTTGATGGTAACCTTTGCGTTTGGCTTTGAGTTGGCCTTTAGAGTTGTTTTGTTTTGGAAAAGGCTCTTATACCCCTCTTCCACTGAGCTGGTTCCAAGGCTGGTGAGCCTGAGCCTGACTTAGCACCAGTTCTTTGCTTTTCGACAGCCTAAGCACCAGCTCCTGGCTCTTAAAACTGGTGCCAGACAAGCACCAACTCTTTGCTGGTCAAGAGCCAAGAAATGATTAAGTCAGGGGCTAGGGGCGGGGCTATTGTGGCCAACAAGACTGGCGCAAACACTGAACCGCCATTTTAAAAACAACAGTCGAGTGAGTTTCATCTGTAGATAAACTAGGAAAACGTATGGACGCCAAAGCTAAGCAGCAGTAGTCTGAGGAGGAGACCCAGTGCTTCCTGGCACTGTGGTCATCCTCCAAAGTCCAAAATAAGTTAGAGGGAGCCTCTTGGACAAAGCCCATCTTAGAACAGGCTCGGTGGGAGATAGCTACAGCCAGGAACAACTGGAGTGTGGAGCAACTTCTTTACAAGCTTAAGCTAAAGAAAGATTACAGGGACCAGAGGAAAGAGCTGGAACGCAGCAGCAGTGGTTGGCTTGAAAGGAATCCCCATTTTGACCTGTTCCATTCCGTGCTTAGTGACAGACCGACAAACCAAGTAACCAGGGCCCTGAACTCTGCTACAGCTACAGCCATAACTGAATCCATGGTTGATGATTCTGTCGTGCAAATGACCACTACTGATCCTGGTAAGTTTTATTTCTCAAATACCGTGTCGTTAGCCTACTGGGAATTTCTTAAGTAACGCTAACTACCAATGTCCCACATCAGTGTTAATGAACGTGTCATGGAAATTTTCCTTGTTGAAATCTAAAGTTGCTAAGTCTTAGAAGAATTACACGCGCAGTGTGATGAATCATATTCTTTAACACATGCATGCATGGACAGAAGACCTCTGTACATTGTTCTCAGTATATGTTCAACATATACTGTTGCTGTACAACTCATCTGATCATCTTATCTAGTTTACCACACTCCTGCAAGAATTACCCGAAGAAACACAGAAAACAAGACAAGACATTTCAAAGTTCAGAAAAACAAGAAATTTCAACACATTCCACGTCAGATTTGAAAGTTCACTATCCTGCAATACCTCTCATAGAATGTAGTTAATTCAGACCCTATTCAAAAATCCTATTCAATTCCTACATTCCTCTCTTCTGACAGACACTGTCAACACTAAATTTTGGGAACTGGGACCATACATCCTATTCTTTAGCCAACTTATGAAAGAGTACCAACTATTTTTCTCTGAATAGTTGTTCACCCTCTGAGGTCTAAGCTATTTTTTCCTGTCTTGGAGTGCCTGGACTTTTTGTACAAAAATGCATGTAAAACCTCAACCCTGTAACGCATAATAAATATATATCATCATAAAATATACTTTTTTTTTTTCAGGACATTTTTTTCAGTCAAAACTGTAATAAATAATCATATAGACTAATAAACTATTATTTTCTGGACAAGCTGGGTTATTAGAATATCTTTGTAATATATGAGTGTCATTTGAATGTATAAATAGTAATATGAGCAGAAAGAAAAACAAAACAAAGATGGAATCAAAAGAATTTATTCAAAAATATAAAGATTACAATAGGCTACAGTAGATATATATATTTTAAAAAAGTTTTTTATTTTATTTTTGTTTTATTTGGTAGGCTGGAAGCGGAAATAGTAGACAGACTGCAATTCCGTGTATTTCCGCTGGCTGTTTTGATACGGAAAATGGATTAAATAATTACAGAGGACCTTCACTGTTGGATTTTTCATACTGGATTTACATTATGAGGACTGTTCAGCATTTTACAATGGGTGTTAAAGGCAATAGACTTCTTTTTGCAAACAGCGGGGGCGACCGCTGCTGGCCTTTTGGTAGAATGCAGCTTTATTGCACTTCTGCATTGGCTTCATTTTTCAGAGCGGGAGGCTCAATCCATCGTTTACACAGTCTGCTCAAAAATGACTAAAACAAAAAACCACTCACACAAAACACACAGATGTCATGGGGGCTGGTTCGTGACAGGATTATTAGTCCAGTTGAGAGAACAATAAGTGGTCAAAAATAAAATCCCAAATATTGCAATTAAATAAGTGTATACATTAGCTACCACTGACATATCTAATTGTGATATGTTGTTTCAGCATCCTCCTCAAAAGCCAGGGTGTGGCCAACAGGGCGGTTAATTCCTGGCCAATGCACATGTAAGTTTTAGATGGGACAGCATTAGTCCTAAAAGGTGTTTGTATAATCATATCAAAAACCATTTCATCACTGAGGTGCAGCAACAGCTCCAGCATTTAACTGCCATGGTGCAAACCCTCCAAGCAAGAAGGGAAGGAGGAAGGCAGTTCCCACCAGAGGAGGACACAGGCATTCAGTTTCCTCTCCAGTCACTGGATGATCTGGATCAAATAGAGGAGAAACTGAAAAACACCTGCACCAAAAATTAGCTTGTAATTGTCTTAAAATGTATAAATACCCTGTCGATCATCTTTAATGTGTATAAATTATCCTATGATGCATCTCTCAACAGAAAAAACTCCGAAGGATTTTGGTGATGTAGGTTTATAATGAATGTTTATCTTAAATAAATGAAATGATATGATGATTTAAAATGTGTATTTTGTTTACCACATGCTCGTTATCTTGTATGAGAATTAGCTGAATGATCCTAAACATTTAAATGTGACAACTGAGCAAAAATAGATGACTCTGGGAGGAGAGGAGAGAATACTTTTTCACAACACTGAGTTTTAAAGGACATGTTTGTTTGTTTGTTTGTTTTTTAATAGTAACACTGCCAATGGTAACCTCCAATGTGACTGTGTAAAATTGTTTCCTACAATTGCAGGTAACATCTACTTTACTATGTATGGTCTTCATCTTTATTCCCCATGCTAGCCTATATAGCCTAAGCTTGGTCTGCCCCAGTTCAAACTATCACTTACCTTTATGTTTCTTATGCTTTTAAGTCTCAAAAATATTTCTGCTAATCAATTAAAAAGAGACAGAATACATAAACATTTCAGACAAAAAAAATATGCTTCTACTTTTGCAACTTGCTCCTAAAATAATGGCCTAAAGTATTTGACATTAGATAGCTCTCACCCTGATCATATTATATTTTGTTTTACCCACAGATGTCCAAGCTGTCACTAGTGGGAGGGCAAACAACCAAGAAGCTGGTGTGGAGGACCTGTCAGAAGGTGTTTGCCGCCCACCTGGAGGTCAAATTGAATTGGTGTGGCTGTGATCACAAGACAGGAATGAGGGACTCCAGAGTCGAGGACCTTATCATGTGTAAGTCAGACTGCCTTGCAATGCAATCAAAGATCAGGTTGGGCACACTGTAGTGGCTATTTGCCAAAATCTGAATTGAATTTCAATCAAACTTAAAACCAAAGTGCCACTTCTGCACAATGAGTTTGTATGTTATGCAGGCAGAACAAGTTCATTTTCCATACTGACTTTCTCCATTTTCCATGATTATTCTTTTTTCTTTACACACAAACAAAGAAATTGCGGTTCCAGCATGCTTCTCTTGTGCCGGTAAAAAGAACCATTGGCCCATCCAGGTGGTCATGGTCCTAAACCTCCTTCTACATCAAAAAGCCTCAGGTGCCTCCAGAAAAGGATTAGGGCCAGGCAGGAGAAATAAATAATGAGGAGGAAGATTTCTTTTCTTTTTTAAATGTTTCTTTTTATCATGCACTTTGAGAAAAAAGTCGACTTAAGTTAATTAAGAACTACAATGTCGAAAATAAAGTCAGAATGTCGAGAATAAAGTTAGAATACATCGTATTTCAACTTCATTCACAACATTTTGACTTTATCCTCGTCATTTTGATTTTATTCTTGACACTGCATCTCAACTTTTTTTCTCAACATTTTGACTTTCTCTCAAAGTACATAATTAATTAAAAAAAATCTTCCTCCTCTCATTTATTTTCTCCTGCTTAGCCCTAATCCTCTAGGCACCTACGGAAAAAAATCATAAACCACTCAAAAACCTAAATATACCAAATGATGAAAAAAACAGACAACTAGCAAAACAAAATTATCAACTGTACAGTGAAGCAAATGTAAGCATAACACAAAATTGATAAATAAATAACTACCTCCCATGCACAATGTATATCAAATTCTAACTGAGCTATACGCCTAATTATGACTTGTACAGACTGCCATACACACATTAACTTCTGCAAGGTTCACAAAGTCCCGTGAATATTTTAACAGACAGGCACTGTCAAGTGACATGAAACCTGTTATTATGAGGTGCGATCCTTGTACACATTTTTTAACATAATAATGCAAAGTGGCACATGGAAGGCTGGCACATTCTGGAACATTTCTGCCCTAATGATATTGTTAAAATAATGTATCTGCTATGGTTGTGAGTGGATTTGTTTGCTTAGGCTAGTAGGATGTGTTTGCTTCGGGCTAGTAGTAATTTAACCTACAAAAACCTGCAACAAATAATGTAAAGCTAAGATTAAGAAGCTACAGGTGGCATATCATGATGCACTTAGAATTCGATTGAAACTCCCTAGGTGGACGAGCGCAAGTCACTTTTTTGTGTATAGTCATGACCCCACATTGAATGCTGTGTTGCAAAATTTTATGTATATATTTTACGTATACTTTATGGAACGGCTAAAAGGCTCCAAATGAAATTATTATGATTTTTATCACTGAGAAGATCGCGACGTTGCTGCTATGTCTTGCCTACTAGCAAATGGTCTTTATACTACATATCACCTTACCTATGAAGATCGGCTGGAGGGGGGGCATAGGAGGAGCAGCGGCAAGCGATGTCTCCACTACATCTTGCAAATGAGCAAACGACCTTTATGCAACGTAGCGCCTACTTTGAGCGGTGCAACTACGTAGGCGTTATGTTGATGTGCTGTCTGGGAATGTTCCCAAAACATTCGAATAACCACACGAAGTAATGTTTTTTGGGGGGTAATTTTTTAACGTTTTCCTAAGGTCCTCTGTTGGTACTCTTTTAGGTGACCCACTAACAACGTTCTGGGGATGTTGTGCAAATGTTTTTGGTAAACGCAACACTCCCAAAACATTCTAATGACCACATGAAGTAATGTTTCTTGGGGGAAATTGTTTTTAACTTTTTCTAAGAATGGGCCTTTCTCAAACTAACCCCGCCTTCCTCTCCCTACTCACTTCCACTCCATTTGCACGTTCTCGTGGAGGGTCTGCCACATTAAGTGCCATCCCAAACCAATTAACGCTGATTGAAAGTGGCTTATAAAACCCTCGGCAGGGAGTCTACACTGATGCTGGTTTAACAACCACGTGCCGCACCTTGTTGAGTCTGATATGGAAGATGCTCCGTACAAATGTAAGTTCCTCCTAACGTAAACTCAGACTAGGATAGTCATATTTAGAATACAATGGAATAGAATAGAAGAAACTTTATTGTCCAGCTGAAGCTGAAAGTTTGTCTTTGGTCTCACCATAACAAATAAATACAGGCATAATACAACAACCACAATAAACCATGATAAACAATAGTAACAGAAAGCTGTTCACAATTCCACGTACAGTTACAAACTCCATACCTAAAATGTACAACACCAAAGGAATGACTTAGCACAGTTTGCTCAAAGTCTGTACTGCTCTAGGAACAAAAGTTCTTTTGTAAATGTCTGTATCTGCCCGGGGTGCCCTGTAGCATCGCCCAGAGGGTAGCATCTCAAACTCACTGTTGAGGGGGTGACTAGTGTCACCTGTAATAGATATATTTTCCTATGTATTGCTGCGTGGTAAAGGTCATCCAGTGATTTTTGTTGAGAATCTCCTGTCTTCCTTGCTGTTCTAACAGTCCTGGACAGTTTGTTTTTGGCAGTTAATGTCAGATGGCTGCACCACACTGAGATGTTAAACAGTTGTTCTACTGTCTATTAGGCTGATGTACACTTTTTCCAAAATATGCTGACTAGTCCCAAACCCCCTCAGTTTCCTGATTAAAAACAGCCTTTGACTGGCATTATCACATATAGCGTCAACATTGTCCACAAAGCTCAGTCTGCAATCTATTAGTGTACCTAAATAATTAAAACAATCAACTACTTCCACATTTTGTTCACATAGTGTTAGCGGTGGAAGTGGGCCTGCCTGCTTTAAAATAAGTTTTTTTGTTTTCCCAACATTAATTAACAGGGAACTAAAATTGTACCATTTTTCCAGTTTGAATACCTGGGCAGTATAATCCGATACATCATCATTCCTAAAGAAAAGACCAACTAATGCAATGTCATCTGCGTACTTAAATAGCTTAAAGTTACTATCATTTAAAAACATCTCATTTGTGTACTTAGAAAACAGTAATGGTGACAAAACACAACCCTGGGGTGCCCCTGTATTTAAGATAATCTCATCAGAGAACACTCCTTTAAACACAGACTCTATGTGGTCGATCAGTTAAAAAGTCCTTGATCCAGTGCACCATTCCCCCTGTTACCCCCAAGTTCACAAGCCGCTGCAAAAGAACGTGTATCTGCATCGAGCCTGAGCTAAAATCAATAAAATTCGCATATATGCATGGGTTTGCTGTAAGTGCTTAGCAATCATGTTAACCATGGTGAGAGTGGCGTCCTCAGTCCTCCTGTGTGCCTTATAGGCAAATTATAGTGGGTCCAGTTGTTCTGCAGTGTATGAGGTTAGATGTTTACTGTCAGCCCTCTCCATGCACTTAGCCATAACAGATGTAAGGGCTACAGGGCGAAAGTTGTTCAAATCTGTGGGCCCTGGCTTTTTGGGAACTGGTCTGATAGTGGACACATTCCATGAGCGAGGCACGGTACAGGTGTACAACAGAAGCTGGAAAAGCCTGGTTAAGACAGCTCTCAGCTGGGTGGAGCACACCTTCAAAACATGTCCACAGAGACCATCAGGTCCAGGTGCTTTACTGGGCTTAGTCTGAGAGAGACACAAGCCCACTTCCTGTTCCTTCAGCTGTATTGTCGGGTCTCTAGGTGTGCTAGTACAGATGGTATTGCACTCAGCTTTAAAGTCTGTGGTGTCAAATCTTCCATAGAACTGGTTAAGATCATTCAAAACAGAGGGACTGTCTGGTAGGCAGTGGTCCTGGCTTTTGGGCTTCCTACCCATCATTGTATTGAGCCCCATGCTTGTCTGGGGTCCCCTGAACAAAATCTATTCTCTACCCTATTCTTAAAATCAATTTTGGCTCTTTGTATAGTGGCCCTGAGCTCGTTTCTCTTGGCTCTGATGCCTTCGGCGTCACCCCTGAGGAATGCCACTTTATTTTCATGAAGGCAGCTTTTCAGATCTTTGGATAGCCAAGACTTATTATTGAGAAAAACTTTGACTACTTGGCGTTAATTACAGTCCCCTGACAAAACTTTATACATATGAGGTGATAACATCTTTCAGTTTATGAGGGTCTCTGCATGGCTCAAAGAAAATGTCCCAATTTGTGGTTTCAAAGCAGCACTTTAGCTTATCCTCGCTATCTTTGTTCCAGATTTAAAATGCCTCTCCACACGCTGTCTATACTTTGGGAGTAAATTAATAACATTATGGTCTGATTTCCCAAGAGGAGGTCCGCATACACCTTTAAATACATCTTCGATGTTGCCATAACATAAGTCGAGAGTGCGTGACAAGCGAGTTGGACAGTCGACATACTGGTGTAGACAGGGAAGATATGTTGCCAAGGATAGTGTGTTAAAGTCCCCCAGAATGAATACTGGTTGATCAGGTGATCGTGTGAGCGCACTGTTAAAACAATCTCACTGAAAAAAAGAACACGATGGATTCACTTCATTCAATAGTGGACACTGGCTGCACACAGATCATTTGCTTTGGAAGCAACTTACAGAATTGTGTTAAATCAACACAAACTATGTATTTTCAATCAACATAATTACATTGAGTTGACACAACATAATTGAAATGTGACTCAGTAAAGTAATTTGAATTCTTTGATAATTTTACTCCTACGCAATGTGATCACTTTCTTTCAACAATATTAAATTCCATTTATTGCAACATGATTTGATCATTTAACTTTAACAATATTTGTTATTGCAGTATTCCAATGTCAATGACATATTTTCATAATTGTAAACATTAAATTTAATTTTTATGTTACTTAAACAATTTAATGTAAATATCACTGATGAATCAGTTATTTTCTTGTGGTCCAATACCTTCAATAAAATTTATGGATCATTCTTAATATTACCCACTGTTTCTCAATTGAAAATGATGAAACAGTTCTGTTTCAAAACCTTTATTTAGAACCTGGCATGAACAGCGGGCGTCCCAACTCAGAGTGAAGCCAGAATTCCTCAAACATAACATTAGGGATGCATTGGCCAGTATTGACTTGAAATGAAATACTGACATTAATCAGAAATAGACCAGATGAGAACATTTCAATATGGCATGTTTTACATTAAGTATAAAGCATACCGGATATCAGCAAAAAATCCAATATTGTGCATCCCTGATAAATATCAGGGTCTACCCTTTACTTACAAAGGCACAGTTGTAAAAAGAAAACACTGCATACGTCAAGATGAAAACAGCTTTTCTCTATGGCAAGGAAATGGTTAATGAAAATGGTTAATCTCAGTGGATGTAAAAACTTAAATGACCACTGACCTTGCTGTTGCAGCCATCTTGATTCCAAACAAAACAAGAACAACTGTTGTCTGTCCTAACTCTCTTTCATCTCACTTTTTTAGCACAGGTTACCTAGCGTGTACCATTAACACATATCCGTGAGCAAGAAATACA
>JAPQLA010066110.1:0-10317 GCA_029822935.1 Naso vlamingii | reverse complement strand
TAAGACTGCAGCATAACAACTACTAATATCCAGACATGCTCATGTTACACGTTACCTCTAACTATCACTAAAACACACGGGCCAAAAAAAAACCAAAAAACCCTGCATTCACCAGACGGGAGCAGCCATTTACCAGGTTTGAACCTCGTCTTGTTGTTTGTTTGGTTTTTTTCATGCTAGGTTTGATGCAGCAGCCAAGTGTTTTTATTACCTTCAGCTGTTTCATGACATGAACTGAGACAAAGCACGAGTTAAATAATGCAGCTATGGCCTAAAAGGATTTCTTCAAACTATGGCGGCGTCCAAATTTAAAGGGAGAGTTTGGATTTCAGAAATGAGCAGAACTTTGTTGTCCACCACAGTGGAAACAGTCGTTGACTCACCAACATAACACAATCATGAAACCTCGTCTGAAAGTATCGCCATTTAAACCGTTGTGAAGGTTCTTGCTTTTTGAATCATATTTATTCATGTGGGCAGCTGCCCACATGTTGTTAACGTGGGCTGAGCAGTTAATGACATCAGATGCACCTGCCATTTTAGGTTTTTTTAGGTTTTTCCCCCCAAACTTAATTTTTTTAAAACCTTTATTTACCCAAGAAACATCTCTTCTGCAGTGATGTAAAATGATTATGACAGCATTTGTTATGTTAAAAAGCCATTCATAATCTTAAATAAGTGAGAGAATCGATGCGTCTGGCATCAGCTGTGACAGTTTCAACCCCACAGTGAAAGCTGGCGGCCTCTGAGTCTGAGAAACACTCGTACATTCTGAGTGTTCCTACATGAGGTCCACCTTATCAAACTTATGAATGAAGTTTTAATATAACAAGTGTTTTCCCAATCATTTTATATCAATCTAATATTGCAGAGAAGAAGTTTCCTGGTTAAATAAAGTTTGTTTTTTTTTTTAATGAAGTTTTTGGGGAAAAAATAAAGTAGCAGGTGCATCTGATGTCATTAACCGCTCAGCCCACATAACAACATGTGGGCTGTTGCACACATGAATAAAAGTGATTCAAAAAGCAAGAAACTTCACAGCAGAAGAAATAACAGAGGAGGTGGAGCAGAATAAAAACTTTTTATTCTGCAGTTTTCTTGATTGGTTTCCATTAGATCTGCCATGTGACTAATTGTATTAGCGGAGCACAGGCTGCTGCAGCCTGACATCACAGTCAGAAAAGACATATCATCAGTCCACCACGTATTTTATTATGTATAATCTTGCTTAAACAGACATTATGTCATCAATATGAGGTGAAATGACAGCATTCCCATGATATGCTGTACACATAAACATTGTTTGGATAAATGTACTTTTCATTAAAAGTTCATATTAAACTGTCTATGTCATGGCTGGATGTGCACTGTATTACAGTTATCAATGTGAAAAGCATGTTGGTGCAATAAAGCTAAAACTGTGACAGGATGTGTGGAGCCCATCGCTAAGGAGAACTGCGAGTGCTCCACACCACCTTTCAAAGGTGTACCTGAACTAAAATACACCTTAGCTAAGGTATAAGTTGGAAACAGCTCAGCGACTTAAGAAAGACCTAAAGGTGGGAAAACGCAGCCCAGGTCATTTGAATCAGAGAAACATTTAAAACAGACAAGACACAAAAGAGAAAAACACTGTCCTCTCTGATTCTCTGATTATGAAAATGCATCATCACATGAAATAATGTCTGTGCTCCCAAATTTTGATATTGTTAATGAAGTGAATGAGTATGAGCTGATACTGTGTTTGCTGATGAGGCAGAAGGCTGCCGATTAACTCACACAAACTGACTTGAGTCAAAACTGAACTGAAACTAGTTTACATATTTTTTACTTTTACTGTTTTAATGCTACGCTGCTATGAAATGTTTGATTTACAGGCTACTTTTTATTTTAATAATTTTCACAAACACACGGAGGACTCAGACAAGACTGTTCAAAGTTCATGTACCTACTGACCATTAATACTCAGCTGTGAATTTTTTTAAAAAGGTCTTTTAAGCCTGTTCAAAATTATAACCAGTGAATTTAGGCTCAAATATGTTTTGTGGCTCCAGATTGGTTTCCATGGTGAGGGAGAGGGGCAAAATGGGGCTTTTGACAGAAAAGGCTGCTGAGCCTTGTGCTTATGCAAAAATAAGATAACTCGTGTGAGCTCGCTGGTTAGCTGAACGCTATCATCACTTTTCCCATATCACCGTCCCAGTGAGTGAAGACATGCAGTGAAATTCACAGCACCAAAACTTCACTTGTTCCATTATCCAGCTTTGCAGAATGAAAGCTGAATATTCAGGAACAGAGTCAGGTCATCTTCAAAGTGTTTCAAACCGTGCTGACTGCAGTGGTCAAAACCAGAAAGTGTAAATACTGATCATTCTTTTCTGTTTACACTCACTTCTGTCACTTTGCCACAAATGAATGTGCACACACTCCTACTGTGTTACACTGAAAACACCAGTAGACAATGGAGGAGCTACACAGGCCGTGTTACAGAGAAATTCAAGCTTTTATAGTCACAGTGACATTAGAGAGACTTCACAGTGGACACAGTGGATATTCAAGAGTTTCAACAGTGCTCACAGCTGGGCCTTTCTCAGTGAGCACATGCATGAGAAGGCAAATACTGACAGAGCCAGCACGTCTCATCGTCAGAGGTCACCACCCTACAGCCTTTAAGCTTCACCCAAAAAACAGATTAAGTCTCTCTAATAGAATAAATAAGTTAGTGATAAACACAGGAAGTCAAAGTGACTCAGCAGTGAAAACAGGTCAGAGTTATGAATACAAAGCTACATGCTAAAGTTACAGATCACAGTGCAGCCGCTTCAACTTGTGTTTCACTTCATTCAGAAAACAAACAAGGACCCTCGTAACGATCAGGACCCGTTTAGGACAAGCAGAGGACACGTCTCTTTGTCTTTTGTTTGGGTTCCAGTTTCACGCTGCAAACTGTTGACAGCTGCTATTTCCAGACTGCAGTCATTGACTTAAACTTAGCTGGCCAAGCTCACTAGCACTCTTAATAGCTATAAGTAACTCAAATTAAGCAGCTAATATTTACTAATAACAACATGGCTTCAGTGTTTATTGAAGGGTTACTGAAGCAGACGTAACGTTAGCTGAGCTTGTTAAACTGTGAGGGTTCGGGTTAGCTGAAATGAGGACGCACGACGGTTTTGCCCAGAACATAATGTTACATTTCTCACTTTAGTTCAGATTAATCCAGGATAAGAACGTGTCTGCGAGCTGAAGGAAGCAGCATAGTGACAGAGTGGGATGTAAACATTAATGGCACTGTCCTCGGCTGAGCTGTAACTTTAGCTAGCTTAGATAGCTCAGTCAGCTAGCCTCTCGCTCCATGCATTACCCTGGTCAGGGTGGTCCACTCTTCTTTGCTTCTTTAAAATCTAAAATACAGTCCTGAAAATCCCTTTATAAAATGAGACAGATTCTCCTGGTTTTCAGTTTAACTGACTTTTTACAGAATAACAGATGTGAGATGATAAAAAACGAACAGAACCCCCTTAAAATAAGTAACATAGGTTTGGCTTTTTGTGATTGAACTGTTTTCAACAACAAATTATAAAATACATTTTGCTTTGTATGTTTGGAAACACTATGCTAAAGGTTTGTATCTGTGTCTTTTGACCTCTTTGTGCCTCTGTAGTCTGTGCCCATCATTTCCCACTCGCGCTGGCTGCTGAAGAAGGGTGAAGTGCAGCTGATGGCTGGACCGAAGAGTACTAGGACCATGCGGAGTCGTAAGCTCTACCAACCTGTCTACCTGTTCCTCTTCAACAACCTGCTGCTGGTCACCAAGCGCACCTCGAGGTGAGCATTTGGTCAGGTGCTCTCTCTGTGAAACCCATGTGATTGAATTGTTTTCTGAATGCAGGAGATGTTAATGCGGTGAACTTGTTGTCAGTGGGGACAAGTTTCAGGTTCTTGACTCGTGCACACGGGCCATGCTGAGGACTGAAGACCTGGAAGACCAGGGCCAGCAGCTGGCCAACGTCTTTAATCTGAAGCTGCTGGAGAACCAGGAGGAGCGTCTGGTCAGCTTCATGCTCAAGACCTCCAGTATGTGAGTATCTGAAGCTCGACCAGCAGAGGGCTCTACTGAGTGACATGGCTGTGGAGAAGCATCCCATGGTTCAAGTGGGATTATTGCACATATTTAATTTTAGAAAACTGCTAAACACCAATGAAATGATCTGCTGACTGTGAGCTCCATGACGATGCTGTGGTATGTTTATGCAAATCATTTGGAAGCTATGCTAACGTGTCAACCTGTTGACATGTGAGTAAAATTTTCTTTATTGCAGTTAAAACGGCATCGTGTTGTAAACCTGCTGATTCTGCTCCGTTCAGAAGTCTGACACAGGAAACATTTCTGATGCCTCGTCTCTGTTTTCTCTTTTCCTGTTTCCGACTGATAACATGGCTTATTTCTACTCAATTAATACTCATAATCAGCTATTTCTTTACTTTTTTTGTGACACATAAGAGGTGTAGCTGCTTCCAAATGTAACCTCACACACACACACACACACACACACACACACACACACACAGAGGACTGTTTGTTCTTTCAGTCCAGTGGCCCAAAGGCTTCAGTGACGAAGTCAAGTGTTTCTGTCGGATCAGTGGTGAAAAACTCTTCAGGTGTAACAGTTGAAATGTGAAGTTTTGGAAAAGAAAATGATCAACATTTATTTTAGTGAAATCTTAAAGGTCCTGCAGAACCTCAGAGAATCTTGATCACTGACGACACAGAGACACAACAAAGGGGGGGGAGACATGTCCCCCCAGTCCCAGTGGACATTACACCCAAGGCTGCTGCACAGATGCAAGAGCGTCCGTCTGTCCGTCCGTCCGTCTGTCTGTCCGTCCGTCCGTCCAACAGTTACTGATTTTTTAAAAAGGCAAATGTAATCGGTGCTGCACCAGCATGTGAAACCAGAACACAGTAACTGTGACAAACCTTCAACACACTGACGTGTCTCTGCTGTGAGCTGCTGCTCAGTGTGTCTGTCACACACACTCACACCGTCTGCAGTCCGTTAGCAGCACAAATCTAAAGCACAGACATTAAAACCGGAAGCTTTGGTTTTCAGTTTATGTTATAAAGTTTAAATGTTTACATGTTGAAAACAAAAACTGGAATGACAAAAATCTTGCAAACTTACATATTTGTTTAATTAACAAGAGTCACATGTCATCATAATCAACAGCCTAATGGCATATGCTGAGTTTTCCTGATATCGTGCAGCCCAAGTACAAATCCTCAAATGAATAACAGACGAAAGCTTCATATTTCATTTGTATGGTGTCACTCTGTGTAGTGACTGTACGTCTGTTTAATTTTCAATTAAACTTTAAACACAGTAATGTCAGTAAATGTCAGCAGACATGGGTAATGGGGCCAAATATGGAAAATTAATACAATTTTGATGGTTGTATGTGCATGCACACGCATGTTGGTACTTTAAACCTCTGTGCTATGAGATTAACATATCGCCAAGTCCTGCATGTCGCCCTCATTTAAGTCAGCGCCCGTCTTGGGACGCCCCATTTTAAAAAAAAAGTGTGGACATGCCCCCACATTTTGGACCTGACATACACACACACACACACACACACACACATATATATATGTGTGTGTGTGTGTGTATATTTCTGTCTTCTAGGGCCTCCTAATAAAAGCCCAACCCTAATCCTGCTAGCTCAGGAATGAGCAGCCTTCAGTTACAGTGAGCTAAAAACAGAGTCAACAGCTCAAATCATGTTACGCACTAAGACCCCACTTCATGACTTTGACCTGCTTAACGTTTCTCCTCCTCCATCGTCTCTCCATCCCATTTTGTCCTGCAGCTTCAGCTTCACCAACACAACACTTAGCAAGCTAAATAATCTTAACAGTTTGTTTGCTCAGCAACATCATTAATATTCCCGTCCAGTAATGATGACCTCTGACCATTTCTGTCACAGTCATCATGCAGCACATGGCTAATTTGCATATGAGCTACTAAACATTTCTGAGCACAGAGTGCTCAATCAAATTTATATCACAGTATTTTTCCTTGATTTGGATCGCTGTAATAATTATAAACATATGCTTGCATAAAGCAAGCATATTTTTTTTCATTCTCATGTTGATAAACTTGAAAAATATTCCTTAGAGGTACATTTAGAACTGACCATTTAAAAAGGTGCCATTGATTTGTGATTAATCGTGAGTTAACTATGGAAATCATGCCATTAATCACGATTAAATCAATCATAGTATTTTTTGTGAGGGGAAACAATACTGTTTTCCTGCACCTTTCTAAAACGTCTGTGGAAGTATTTCTTTTTTTATTGAAATGTTACCAATTTATCAGACAACACAAATATTTCAAGAGTTCACTGAAACTTGTTGATGATCCTTTTAAAGCACCTGTGTGCAGGATAAAGGAGCAAGTAACCTTACGGTGCTTCTTCCTGGTGCACACCAGATGTGAACATGATCTGGTCTGGTTCACATTCACACCTGTTTATTCAGCTGATAAAGTGCTGAAGTGAATGAAAATGCAGCTGCTCTTCACTCATTGGCTCATTGGTTGTTAGTTAGCATGTTAGCTAATAGAAGTTAGTCGGCAAATTAACCAAAGACGTCTTCATAAACACCTGAGGTGAGTTTGCCTTCGCCTGCATCTGTGCCGAGAAGCAAAAGCTTCACCCAAAGTAGCAAAACATTCAGAGGGATTATATTCTAACAGCTTTAGCCACTGGCAGCTGAATTAGCCGTTAGCTCGTCAGCAAACTAGCTCGTGAGTTTGTGAACTAAATTGGCTGTGGGCTTTTACAGCTTGGGATCAGGACACATGACTGTAATTGACAAACAAACACCCACATCACTGGAATTTCACCGGTTCATTGAGAATTTAACACTGAAGAAACTACCATGCAACATCAACACAACCTCCAAACATTTCCCGAGTGCCCCGTTTGTTCACGTGATGCTGGGCGCGCCCGCTCACACTGCACAAATTTCTGATGATCTACTGATGCAATGATTTTTAGGAAATTTCTGTGTAATGTCTGAAATCTCTTTCCCACTGTGAGTCACTTCACATGGAGAGGCGACTGTGGGGGCTGATTTTGGTGTTGGCCATTTTGTGTGTCATCACTCGTGTTGGCGTGTTGTTGTTGTGGTGACAGGGGAAATGATTACTCAGTCCATAATGCACATAGCTGCCTACAGGAGCTGGGTTAGCCCAAAAACATGCAGTGCTTTCTGGTTGTAGAGTCTCAGTCTGCTTGTTTGGTCTCTTGTGATGCACATCTGAGCTCACCTGCTGCATTCACACCTGCACAAACCAACCACAGCACACGACAGAAACACACTGGAGATGATTCAACCAAATGAAATCAGGCTGGTGTGAGAGCGCTGCTCAACCACGCAGCACATCGTAGATAAAAAGTGCTAATCTGCTCATCAGGAACACACACACACACTCACACACACACTCACACACACACACACTCACACACACTCACACACACACATACACTCACACACACTCACACACACTCACTCACACACACACACACACACACACACACTCACACACTCACTCACACACACACACACACACTCACACACACACTCTCACACACACACACACACACACTCACACACACTCACACACACTCTCTCACACACACACACTCTCACACACTCACACACACACTCTCACACACTCACTCACACACACACACACACACACACTCTCACACACTCACTCACACACACACACACACTCACACACACACTCACACACACACACACTCACACACACACACTCACACACACTCTCACACACTCTCTCACACACACACACTCTCACACACTCACTCACACACACACACACACACACACACACACACTCACACACACACACTCTCTCACACACACACACTCACACACACTCTGACAGTGTGGCTCTCTACTGGCTGTAACAGTTTGTAGATGTTCATGGAACTTTGGAGCATGAAAAGCAGCAGAACAAAATGTTTTGTTTTGTTTTTTTGAAAATGTGTGATGTCAAACCCTTCACTGATCACGGCGTCCTGTGCACAGGAGCGAAAAGCTTCGGTGGATGTGTGCTCTCACTCCGAATCGCCGCACACGCTTCATGTCCACCAGCGCTCATCAAACAGGTGAGGCGGAGCGCCGCACGCTGACAGCAGTCCTTCACTTCCTGACGAGGATCTGTGACGGTGAACTCTGTGTTTGTCAGACTCTCCACAGGTGCAGTGTATTCAGTCCTACTCCTCTCAGGAGCCAGATGAACTTTCCATTGAGATGGCCGACGTTCTCAACCTCCTCGAGAAAACAGACGATGGTGCGTCCTGACACGACTCTAATGCTCACTTTGAAGTTCAGCTTCATCTGTTGAAGGACTTGTTTCGCTTTCCATGTGTCACGTCTGGTCTTTGTATACTTCTGTACTCCAGGCTGGATGATGGGTGAGAGGCTGCATGATGGTGAAAGGGGCTGGTTCCCCAGTCGTTTGGTGGAGGAAATCCAGAACAAGGCGGTGCGAGCTCAGAACCTGAGGGAGGCCTTCAGGATTCAGCTCGCTCAGGAAGGTGGAGGATCCTCGCAAACTGGAGGCAGGACTGGTTTGAGGAATGCAAGACGCACCCCGAAGGCGTCCAACTTCTCCAGCCCGTGGATCGATCAGACGGGGCAGAGCGGTGACATGAAGCAGCAACAGTGATGGAGGTCAGGAACGAGAGACAAACGTAACCAGCACTTTGAGGTTAATGATAAGGATACAGGATATGAGGTCATTTCACCTTGATTTGGACCGAGCAGTGGGTTCGTGGAGGTTTGTGGAATCTGCTGTTGTGGTCTTTGTGATCTGAGACGAATGATCAAACTGACCGAACGAGCTTGTCCAATAACGCAGGTCTGTTATCGCAGTGTGAGCCTGATGTGTACTGCATGAAGCAAACTGTGTGTGTGGTTTGGAGCTGATTCTTTGTAAAGCACTTTAAACGTCCTTCAGCTGCAAGTTTTCACGTGTTCATGTAAAATAATTCAACACTGAACCTCCCACAGCTACAACACAGTGTCTCAGAAACAGATGACATGAAATCACCGACGATTACTGACCAAAGAAGTGAGTCAGCTCAGGTGAAGCTCCGCCCAGAGTTAACCTCCTGAGTGTGAAACTGCAGCCAGACTTCACGCTGGCTCTAACGTTCCTCCATCATGGAGAACAGCAGCAGCGGTCCGCTCGGCTTCAGAGCTCTCACAGCCAATCACACGACAGCGGTGAGTTTTCACAGCATGTCAGGACGTCTGTAGGGTCAGCTGGTAACGACGGGATCCAGAGGCACACACAACCCTGCAACTACACACACACACTCACACTAAGGCCACTCCCTCTTCAGCTGCTGTTTCTTCTTTCCCATTTGAAAATTCATTTCTAACAGTAAGTTGAGGCAGCAGGTGAAACTGTGTGAACACAGAAACGTGAGTGTGACTGTAGTTACACCGTCAGAGGGGCACAGCGGCGTGCGTGGACGATGATGTTCCTGCTGTTAGCCACCACTGAACTGCACTGACCTCGTTCTCCGCTGACCACGCATCGCTGACGGTCCCTTCCTTTCATCTGGTTGAGACTGACGAACAGTTTGTGTTTCCCCGTCACCATCAAAACAGCAGTTTGTTTATTTCATATGAGGGTCTTGCATCTGCACCTAGTCACGTTCAGTCTGAACCAGGGGCGCTGCTAGACATAAAGCTCTGCTGGGGCACAGGCCCCCCATTAGCAACATCCAAAAAAAATCATCGAATCCAAAATATCCTCAGCAAATTCACAAAATCTTTTTTTACAGACCTGCAGTCAGCCTGCGTCAGTCGGCTGGTTCATATTAGGACGTCCTCGGACACGAGAGGAGAAAGCACGAGGTCTGCAGAGACACTGTCGGGTCTGAGGAAACATGTTTATCGATGCAGAGGGTCGATTCTGTGAGGAACGAGCTAACATGGCGTCAGTTCAAACTTCGGTCTGAAACTCATTAAGGCAACTTGCAACAACTAAAAACAACTATATTCTGTAACTACAGTCCCTTTTAGTTTCTATGTAGTTTGCACATCACAGTCATAGTTCTTCTCTGCCAGCTGTTTATGTAGTGACCTACAGTAGCTCTAGCAAATCACATGATTGATTTCATATCAAAGATTGATTGATCCGGTGTCAGGTCTTTCTGCCTGACGTTAATGTAATTCCTCAGACTTGACAGAAGTTTGTGAGACCTGAT
>JAPQLA010066009.1:0-10321 GCA_029822935.1 Naso vlamingii | reverse complement strand
TTTCATATGTAAAATCCTGTGAACTATACAAATGCAAATCAGAATTGTTTGTGTGTGTGTGTGTGTGTGTGTGTGTGAGAGAGAGAGAGAGAGAGAGAAAGTTTGTGTTTTTGTGGTTAGGCCAACAGAAAACAGATACAGGAAACTTTATTCTCATGATGGTGATTTAAAAGTTAAATTTTACAGCTGCATACACCAAAAGTTTCCAGACTGGCATAAGCCTTCATTTTAAAGTGTTAAATTCAGTGGTGAAAAATAAAGAATCTGCAGTTAGGTACGTAATTATTTTATGATGATACACCACCACAGCGGACTCTCCATCAGAATACTCAAACACAGTGTGGGTTATATAGTTGATTTATGTTCATTCATGTTGTCCAGTCGTGTAACAACATTTTATTTTACCAGCTGTTCATGAAAACTTTGGTTGCATGATTAGCTTGCTTAGTTCTAGTCGACTGATCCTTAACGATGAATGAAAATTTTTACAAATGTCAGTTCGTCAGTCTATACCTACTTGATTCTGTATCTTTTTCTCTTTACTTCTCTTTTTCCTCTGACCAAATGTCAAAATAGGAAATACTGAGAAAAATATTAGCTAACAATAATCACGTGTGCCTCACCTAAAATGTATGCTTAGTTTTGTGATAAAATACGACGTAATAAAGTCACATCTGTTGGGTATTGTATACTCTTGTCATGATAATACAGAGGCCAAAGTTATTTTACGTTGCACGAATGGAGTGGTATAAAGAAAGTAAATGTAGTGGTATGAGGCACCACTGCCACACTGAAGTCTAGGTCCTGCTTCATCACGCCCTCTCTGGCTTGTAAGCCAATCATTGCTCAAGCCGAGTGTATAAAAGTAGGCTGTGTCCCTCCTCCTGGCCTCTCGCTTCCTGCCTCTTCGGCCCGCCCACTTCCGGGTCGTTTGCAGCTGAGCACAGGTAGGTACACCGTAGCGTGCTGTTGTATATATTCGTCAGCGTTTCTTTTGAACTCAAACAATAACTCTCTAACAGATTCGGTGTCTCCACCGCGATTGAGGCGATTCAGTCGGGGTCGCGTACTGCCACTGACCAGAGCATAGGTGAGCTACAGCGAGCCTCTGTTGCTAATCATTGTTAGCCAGGTGCTGAGCTCTCTTTCCGCTCCTCTCCCTCGAACAGTCTGCTGGTCGCATGCTGTATGGTGGCTCCCCCCCCCCCCCCCGCTACGGCGACTCTCTTCACCCCTCTCCCTCTTTGGATGGGACGCCAGTTAACCGGTCTCATGACAGGATGTATGGACGCTAAAGCTAAGAAGGAGCCTCGTTTAGTTACGGCCTCTTAGCCACCGCTACGCTGCTGCATTGCTACTGCTGCTGCCGCTGTCTCGCCGCCACTGCTGCTTCACTGCTGTCGCTGCTTTGCCGGCTTGGTCCGGGCTCCTGGTCGGCTGTGTGAGGTTAACCTGCTTCCTGCTGTTGGCGTGTCCCCTGCTACTGCTGTGTATGGTGCTGTTTGCCGTGTGTGCGGCTGCCGCTCGTGTTGACTAAGCTCCCGGCCAGTGGGACGCCATGAGCTCCGCTAGGACTTTCAGCTGCTCATCTGAACTCTGTGCGTGCGTGCGTGTGTGTTTTAAGGCCAAGGTGTGGTTTATAGATTTTGTTTATTTATTTTCTGACTAGCAGTTGAATTTATTTGGGTAACTTTCTTAGTATCTTGGTTTATTGTTTGTTTGGGAACTTATTTGTTTATTCTGGGAGTTTATTGTAATTTATTTTCATTTGGGAGATAATTTTTTTTGTAACCATTTGGAATCTCTTGAGTTAAAAGATTGTTTATGGTAATTTGTTGAGTTAATATCTCTGGCCAGAGACTCTTTGGTTTTCTTTTATTTCTTCTGTTTGATTGATTTGTTATCCATTGAAATTAATTTTTTTTTCATTTATTGATTATCATTATTTTATTTGTTTATGGTATTTTGTTTGTTTTCCTATTTCTTTAAAGGTGGGCCCTTCTAATTGTGTTTTTTTGTTTCCTTTTACAGCTGACGGCCGACGGTGGCGGTGGCGGTTCCCCTGGGTGGTGGTGACCCCTTGTGTGCTGTGTGACCCCCGTTCAAGATTTGTTTTTGTGCACGTCACGTTTTTACTATGTGATTGGGGTGTTCTCCTTTTTCTTTTGGACGTCACTCCCCCTGGTCATTCCCCCCCCCTCCAGCCGGTAAGCCTCAGCCTGTATTCCCCCCTTCTCCAGTCGGGCTCCCTTTTCCGTTTTTTTGTTTATTTACAGTGCCGAACCTTGTGCGATTATTTTAAACAATAAATTTTGTACTTGATCATTGAATTCCGTCTCCTCCCCTCCCTGTTGTAAACGAACCTGAGTGTCCTTGTTGTAACAGTGAGAGTTACCTATAGCATGGGTCCTTGGGCCCTAACCCAAGGTGGCGTTGTCGGTAAAAATATCTTCTGATACAAAGTAATAATAACTCCCATGCCGCCACATAAAGTTTTAGTCACATTTAGCGCCATCTTGGGTCGTTAAGTCAATAAACAGTGATCGCGTGATACTGTCCAAACTTACTTTAAATACAAACTGTTAAGAATTTATAGTGTTGTTGTGACTTATACTTGTTCAAGGTGAGTTTACCGCGACTGTGGCATGGTCAGTCAGTAAACAGTGGTGAGTTTTAACTTAAGTGTTCCTAAAGATTGCCGTTATTTGTTTCACTATTTTGGCGCCATTCATATCAGGGCAGTCCGCCTTGTGTAATGTGACCATTTATTCATGCAGTATGCACACACCCGTTACATGTGATTCTCTAAGTGAATTAAGTTACATATGGCATTTGGGCTTTGTTTTACTTGTAAGGAAAAATTGAGATGAATGAATCTGCCACATTCAGCCCCGCTGCTTAAGCCTGGATGTATTTGTTCCCCACAGTAACTTTTATTTTATATTTTTGTATTTTATAGGAAACGGTGTGCCATCTTCTCAACAGTGAAGGAAACACAACAACAGACAATATGAACTGGAACAAAGGTTAGATTCAAAGAAAAACTCTGGATGCATTCTGCTGAATGTAAGTAAATGTATATCTTCTCTGACCTATTTACTTTTTGTTTTCACAGCTTGAGCTTGACCCACAATGAGGCAGTGACCTCTCATTTGGATGCAGCTGCAAGTCCAGACATAAATGGTGTGGACAGCAGATACTTTTATGTAAGTAACTTTTACCTTTTTCTGTGTTTTATTTGTTGTTTTTTACTTTTGCTGTGGCCAGTGTTTATTCTTTCTAACTTTCATATTTTTCTTCCAGCGGCCTACAAGACATATTATGAAACAGTCTGGAGGAACTTCAGATACAGGTAACCAGATCTTGGAGCCCAGGCAGCAGCCATGACGACTTCAGCCCACAGCAGACAGAGGAGGAAGAGGGTGAGACTTTAAAGAGTTCTACTATATTCTTATTGCATAATAATGTAATAATAATTTGACTTTTAATCTGCGGCTATATTATTTTTCACAAACATGCACACACACACACACACATTATCATGTCAACCTTACAGAGCAGTACTAATATTAGATTAATATATGTGTTTACAGCTGTTTGAAGCGAGCAGATGTGTCTTGACCACCAAGGAGGAAATGGATTTTTGGCAGCAAATCACTACTGACATGTCAGATGGAAAGGATGAAACCGTTGATGGGGAAGCTGGGTGGATTGTGAGGCCTCCAGCTTCTCATAGTCATGAGCTCTCCAACCTCTGCAGAAGACCTCGGGAGGGACTAGAAGCGAACCCAAACTATGTGGCGACACGCTGCAAAAGGCTGAGAGACTGGCACCGACTCAATATGACCCGATGCAGGAAAGAAACATTTCAAAAGGCCTTAGGCATGGCCCTCCACCTGCATGCCGAAGACTCTCCTTTGCTGCTTTTTTGTTTTAAGGCACCAGAGCCAAGTGTGAGATCCAGTCCTGCGAAACTACTGGTTGTTGCTGATTGCTTGTTAAGTATTTTTAAGTATTAAAAAAAAAAAAATATTGTGAAAATGTTTTTTGTCATTGTTTCATTAAAGCCTTACTTTTTTCAACATGTTCCTGTCGACGGTGTTATTTCAATATTGGTTGTAGAGTAACTTTCAGTATGTGGATTCTTAGCCTTTTATCGCTATATTGTAATACATGAATTAACAGAAAATACATAAATGAATATACATACATATATATGTATCTATATATATATATATACTGGGTGGGTCATATTAACACATTAATTATAATGGCGCTCAGACAACCAATAGCAACACACATACTGTCCAATCACATATGTGAGCTTTCCTTTGAAATGTCTGTAGTGTCATCCAATGGGTGTTGAGTGAGGCCAGCAGGCCGGCCAGGCTGGATAGACGGCAGTAATATTCAAATGCTAATTAGCGCCATTCACACCTCCGTGAAGGTGCCCCCCCGCTACGAGGTGGTTCATTTCCAGTGATTTGCGGCAATTTTCAGGACAGATGAACTTCCCTGTAAACTGCCATTAATTGCTGAGAATCACAGAAGTTCGCAGGGATTTACGGGGTTGAAAATCTGATTTTTCATGCAATGAAATGTGCTAGTGCATATTTACGTATTTGTTTTACAAGTGAGTGCAGGTGTGATTTGTTTTAAGCCAGTTTTTGAGATGGGTTTTGAAAGTGATGTACAGGGTGTTCCCTTATTGCAGGTGGTATGTTGTTCCATGTTACTGCCCTTGACTGACAGCATTGATTATCCAAAGATGGTGTGTCTGAAAGTACCTTACAGCTGCCTCTAAAAGACTTTTCAAATATGATTGACTCTTTTCACCTCACTCGGTCTGTAACTGGCTCGAACGCATAAAAAAAGGACACATGTTGGACCTTATGTTGCAACACGACTTATCTGTATGCATCAGTGAAATCTGTGATGCTGCTAATCTGATCATCTGCCATTCCTGTTCACTATTTCTGTCCCTTGTTCTGACTCAGCACATCCTCCTGCACGTCGCAGGCATGCTACTAACTCTTCTACTGCCTTTAAAGACTTTGTGCTCTTCATCTTGACTGACACCTATGGACTTAGTGTGGAGGAGCTTATCTCACTTTTTGATTCTACATGCATTGATATTTTGGATTCTGTTGTTCCATTTAGGCTTAAACATGCCAAGCCGCATTGCGAGCCGTGCCTAAAGCCATGCTTGAAGACCTGCACGTTGACAGGCAGAATGAAAGTGGAAAAAAGATAACCTCCAAGTGTCCTTTGAAATTTTACAGGACTGCTTATCTAATTATCAGAGAGCTGTTAAATCTGCTAAGATGCAGTATATCTCTAGTCTTGTTGCCAACAACAGGCACAGAACTCAGATTCTTTTTAATGCTTTTAACTCTCTTATTTATCCCTGTGAACGAGATTGTATTGTGCCATCATCTCCACAGAATAAAAATTTTCTTAAATGTTTTGATAAGATTGCTGCCCTCAGATCCCCACTCAGTTCTCACTCCTAAATCCTTCCGTTCCTCCTCTGTGCTCAGCTGTCTTCGATCAGTTGGAGTCCATTTCATTCTCTCTGTTATCTGAGGTACTCAATCATCTGCGACCTGCAAGCATACTTGCCAACCCTCTTGATTTTCCAGAGAAGCTCCTGTTTTTCACAGCCCTCTCAGAGCAAAGAGAATAGGACCCATAATCTAAAACTTTAGACAGAAAGGTTAATCCGGAGATTGGTCTAAAGTTGGAAATCTCACAAGGGTCAAGACTTCATTTGTGAGGAGAGGCTGCACTACAGCATGCTTGAAGGCAGATGGAACTGCCAGGACTGGCAGATCAAGATTGGATTATGTTCATACCACAAACAAACAGTACCAGAGCTGTTGTTACCGAAGACCACCTTTTCTGGTGGGTCTGGGTTCAGTTGCTTTGGTCCGCCCCCGAGTTCAATTACCCTGCTCACACGTGCCCCAAAACCCTACACTCGGTCCCAGAGCTCGTTTGGGTTGCACTATATGTGAAACAGCCCTTAGCCACCAAGTGAGACCAGGAATGAACCAGTGTGATTATAATGCTGTTGTTTAAATTCAATTTACCAATTTCATAATTCTGGCTCAGATCTTTGCAACCAGAGAATCCTGTGCATAAAAAGAGAAAATGCACAGCTATGAAATAGTAGTAAAAGAAGCAAGAATTTCATTTTCACAATTTAGAAAAAATAAAAAGAGTCAAAATTTCTAAGAGTATGCAGTGGGAGCCCTAAATAAAGTGGCTGATCAATAAGGCAGGTGGGGATAGAAGGTTTCAGAGAAAAAACTAAATATGTCATTTAGTAATAAGAAAACACATCACATGCAAACAGCATATAGATAGTGTTGTGACTAACTGTGCAAAGGTGATGAACGTAATATGTTCCGTCTTGGAGAGTGTGTGGGGGGCTGGCCAGGACACACAATCAATTTGCAAAACAACGATAAGATCAAGATAAGACTGTTGGTGTTGATGCTTTGGAACAACTGCTACAGAGGTTGGATGTTCAAGCAAAGGCACTGAGATTATGCTGTGGCACTGTCTGTCCAGCTCAAGTAGCTTTACTTCTAAAGATGGTAAAAGTTCCACTGGGAATTTGACAATGAAAACTGGCAGTGCAGTGCATAATTAAGCGAAGGGGAAATCACGGCAAGTTGTGAAGAATGCATCGGAAGGCTGTAACAAAAAGGAGAAAAGACTGTTTAATTTAGAAGGTCAGTAAAAAGGTGGAGAAGCTGCTGTTGGGAGCAGTAAGAGTGGCCTCTTCGATCAATTACTGTTGATTTTACCCACTTCAGAGATAGACTTAAGTATTCAGAAAACACAGCACACTATAGCACTGCATGTGTGGACATAGTAAAGGTAAATATTACTTGCACATTTTTCTGCATTTATAGTGATGGGGCACAAGGTCTCTGAACTAGAAAATCAGGCTTTGCTTTTTACGTTCATTACCTTAAAATAATAAAACTGTCTGAGTAGGCTTAAGTCTCTACAACAGAACTAATAGCTTTAGCTTGAGTTCTATCGCTGGTTGAGGAGATGAATGTGAGAGGCAGTTGTGTTCAAATTGTGTTTCAGTTCTGATGACACGTATGGAAAGAAAATCAGAGTCCGGTCAGACCTCGTGGAGGGGCTGTTGGTTCTGTTGAATGAGACTGAGCAGGCGTGAGGCTCAGATGGTTTTCTCTGGGTGTCAGCCCATGGTGGGGTGGAAGAAAACAAGGCAGCAGACATGGTGGCTAAAACACACACTGAAAAGAGATGCAGATGTGTGAGTACACACTGGAACATCCGAGTATAAATCTCCTATCAAAACAAACATAAAACCTGTTTGGCAAAATAAACTGAAGGATCAACATTACCTTGAAAAAAAAAAGAGAAAAGAAACTGTGGAACATGTGTAGTGCAAGTGTTATGAAACTAAAAATCAAGGCTATATGCTGCATTATCATGCACAAAGTAACAAGAGAAGAGACTGCTTAATCCCGCTGATGACACCCAAAAATTGTGAAAGCAGTTCTTGAAGTCATTTTCTTGGAAGGATTATATCTTCACAAATACACATTTCGACCTGCAACCTAATCAAAATTTGTGACAGGCAGCAATGTAGCTACAACGTGGTCTGCTAAATTTTATAAAAAAGAAGTGGAGTGAAACACAGTATAAGGAGAATTATTAGTGATTTGAAGCATGTGTTGTTGTTGTTTTTTGTTTGTTTGTTTGTTTTCTTCCTTATACTCAGGGGTGAAAGTAGGCCGATACCGTCTGGTACTGTGTACCACCAAAGGATTCAGTGGTGGTACACAGTACTGGAAAGAGGGGAAAGGAGCTGCCTGTCCAAACCCACATTCAAAACCAGTCATGGTCTCACTTTTAGCAAGAAAACACGTCTGCTAACGTTATGATGTTTTAAACAACACGTGATCTCCTTATCAATTGCTTCTAAGTTGTTCTGTCCATGCTGTGTTTTGATCCATGCTGGATTGAGTCCAGCTGCCTTTCATGCTAGCTAACATTAGCGCGATCTTCTGCTAACACGCTGCAGCTAACTGATGTCCAGTGCTGTGGGGTTCTGGCAGGCAGGGGTTTGTTGCAAAATCTAGTAAGTTGTGATGTTTTATGAAATTCCGTTTTGTTCCAACAACACAGAGAGCAGCTCAGATGAGCTGTGTGTCAGTTGACAATCAGGAACTCTGTAACTCACCGGTACATTACTGTGTTCCTTCACTTCCTAAACACAGTGCCTGTGAAAGGGTGCGTTTGATTTATTGTTCTGGGACATTCAATTTCTTCCTCACCTAAACCACAGACTTTAATAATGCCGTTTGCACTGGGACAGGATGATTAATGAAAGAATTCAGCGCAATTCCAAACATCCTTGGTTGGCTGATACACTGTCAACATGTTTTAAATGTCAGCTGTTCTAGACAAATTTAGTTGTAATTTTTAAAACAACACAAGTTGAGACATTTTAGTTAGAACTATATGTTCTTTCACTTATTTATGTGACAGAAATGTCTCAAACTCCAAAGACACACACTTTTTAACTGTTATGGTTATATATTATTATTATAATTATATTAAGCTGTTGTAAATTGAACCAAACAGGTTATGGGTATTTTGAAAGTTTTGAGAGTTGCACTTCAACCATTAAAACAAACATTTTGCCATACACAGTGTCAAGTGTTTCTAATTTCTTTCTACTATATAAATGTATTTAAATATAGTAGTATTAAGTATAATCTTGAAACATTTTTTTCAAGGATGCATTAAGCTGAGCAGAGTTGAAGAATACAAAGCGATGAAGGTTGTGGTAATACCAGCAAGAATTTAAAACTAATTTCTTTCACCCCTGCTTATACTTGCAGTGTTTAGTTTGAATGAATGCAAGGCAATTTAAAGTTTGTCTTGGCTGGAAGTGTTGAAGGAGATTTTCAGGAGCTAATTTTGTGAGAAAGTAACAGAGGCGCTGGTAACAGGGACGTGGACTCTTTCAAGGAGGACTTGTGCAGGGCAAAAGAGTCCTTGACATGTCAGTAATCATATTTACTTGGTACTAAGCCATACTTTCTTGCCCCCCACCCCATTTGGTGGAGAGATGACCGTCCAGCTTCTTTAGAGAGTGGGAGATTTTTTGGCCTGGGATCCTCATCCATACTGCCCACGATTGTCACGATTTATAGACTGTGCATGGCTCTGGTTCTATAGACTGCACTACCTTCTTGATCAATAGATCACATATCTGACCTATAGACTGTGCTCCTGGACTCATGGACTCCACTTCATCCTGGATAAAGTTTATTATCTATAGACTCTCATAATCCAAGATGAAGCAACTACATTGTGATTGTTTTGTTGTTGTGTTCTGTACATGTGACATCTATTGCACGTCTGTCCGTCCTAGGGAGAGGGATCCCTCTTCTGCGGTTCTCTCAGAGATTTCTTATTTTTCCCTGATTCTTTCCATCGATTCAGGGTTTTATAAGTTTTTCCTCACCCAGTGAGAGGGTCTAAGGACAGAGGATATATTATTATATTTCTAATACCCTACATTTACTATTTTTTAAATTTTTAATGCGCTATTTTAAGTCTCTTTTGCAATTTCTGTGTGTTTGCTCTTGTATTATTCTTATTCTCATCGTATGTGAAGTAGTTGTAAGCTAGCTGTTAGTTTTGCTCGCATTTTGTGTCACAAACCAAGGCACAAGTATTTACTGCATATACTGAAGGGCACATTTTATTTTATATTACTGACATTGACCAGTGTGATTCCATATGTTGGTTTCAGGGCTGCAACGTGACTGAATTTGCTGTATTGTTCAGGGTCACGGGTGGAGGCTGCTGGGTCAAGGATGTCATGTTTTCTGTAATTGTTGTGAGCTCCTCAGATAGAAGAGAGTAACCCTACGTCACTTGAAAGGCCACGCCCCCCTCGTGGGTGAAAACAAAGGAGAAATCCTCATTGTGTTCTGTAGGCGCCAACACGAAAAATGCCAAAGAGTTGTTGCTGTGTAGTATTTTGTTCATCGAACAACCTTAAAGATCGGAGCCTAAAATTTTCCCTGCTCCCCTCAAGACAGCGAGACGGGGAAAGAAGAAAATTATGGCTTCAGGCCATAAAAAGAATCAATAAAAATGATAAAAAAGGATGGCAGACAGGCAGACAGACAGTAAAGTCTCCCTCATTTAACCCTACGTGGACAAAGCCTTGGCTGTTTGTTTTGTTTCACATAGCCTACTAAAACAGTAGTTTTAGTACCGGCATATTAACAACAGAGAAAGTGATCGTTGT
>JAPQLA010065980.1:0-10322 GCA_029822935.1 Naso vlamingii | reverse complement strand
TATGTCTGTAAGTTTAAATAATGTTGACTGCAAGAAGAGTGAGTGAGTATGATCCAGATAACCAACATTATTAATGACCCGTATTACCCTTTTTTGAAGAATAATCAGTGAATTGATTGAACTCATGTAGTTATTACCCCAAATCTCTACACAGTAATTGAAATATGGTAAGACAATGGAACAGTATAGGATACGGAGTGATTTATGATCCAGAACCTGTTTTGCTTTGTTTAAAACTGAAATGCTTCTTGATAACTTGGTCTGTATATGTTTGATGTGTGGTTTCCAATTGATTTTCTCATCTATTATAACCCCAAGGAATTTATTTTCATTAACCCTTTCTATCTGCACCCCATCTACCTGTATTTGTACCTGTATGTTAATTCTGTAATTCCCAAATAACATCATTTTTGTTTTATTTAAGTTTAATGATAATTTATTTCTGTCAAACCATACTTTCAGTTTACTCATTTTATTATGAAGAAAACATGTTAAGGATTGTGCAGCCTTAAATTGCGTTTTAGTATCATGTATGTTTTCTTCAGGACTTTTCTAATAATAATAATGGAATGGAAATCATTACCCTCTGCTGCCCGTCTTTGTGTTTTCTTCTGGAAATTTAATGGCCATTATTTCAGAGCTTTGTGGAGTCTTGGTACCGACTGCTTCCATAACTCACTGATGCTTCCTGTATCCAACATCTGTATCCACTGGGCCTGTTTAGCTCTGTGTCCCTGTCCTGTGCCCCTCCCTCAAAGATTCTCTGGTAGATCTCTGCTGTTGTAAATTTCATCTGGGTCAGAATGGCTGCTGGTTTCCCAAGCTCATGCCCTGACTGAGTGAGTGTGGGGCGTGGGGGGTGGGGGGCACTGCACAGTGTCCAGCCTCCCCAGCAGCCCTTAATCCCACACAGGCCTGATTAATTTTAAAGCCTCTTTCAGCCCTTAAGCTCACAAGCTACAACACAGCCAGGAATAGATATGCTTAAGTCTGCTTTTACTTTTGCTTTCACAAATGCATTTTAGTTTTAACCTTTTAACCAAATCATCATCTGTGTAAAAATTTAATGATGTTTGAAAACTTAAAACTTGTCAGCCTACATCAGGTTATCAAATAAGTCATACATTCATTTCCAACCAAAAAAATGGTTCAACAGGGACTAATGCATGTGCCCTGTGTCTTTGATGCCATATACTCTAACAGCAGCTTGGTAGTATCTCATCTGACCTTACAGCAACTAAGTCTGAAAATATTTTTTGACATGGCACTGTGTCGAAAATAAATGGCATTCAGTGGCCCATTTTAAATTGTGTTCATGGTTTTACATTCTCAAAGGCATGTCATATGGTTTGATGGTGTGCAAACAGGAGTAGTATCCCCTTGTAGTTTGCAAGATATCCTTTTTGCAATCTCATTTCCAGTCTGGCCCTGTTTTTCTGCAGGTTTTCCAGACTTTTGTGAAGCTGTAAGATTTAAAAAAAAACATTTCTTCAAATGGCTCCTTCATAGGGACCGACCGATATTGGTTTTTCAGGGCCAATGCTGAATATTAGTAGTTACTGAGACCAATAACCAATATTTGGAACTGATACGCATTTACAGTAAAAATGAAAATCTTTCTGTCAAAATTTGGAATTTTGAATATGACAAACTCCAACAAAAAACTTTGTTTAAATGCCTTTAGTAAATGTTTAATCAAAATTGAAACTTTCAACATCATATGTAAAAGTTTCTCACCGGCCTTTTTTATAAAGTAAAAATTTAAATAAAAAATGAATAAATAAAAATGGCTTCCTGAGGTTTTACAAAGTAAAATCTAAGAAAACTAGAGAATATATATTATACAAATATAAGATTTGCATTCAAAATCTTACGTGGGTAAATGTAAGTATGACAAACAAAATACACTAAATGTAACAAAAGTAGATTGCATCTGAGAATGATATATTGTACTACTGGATTATAATTTGTAGTTACAGATGCATTAATGTTTTCTTCACATAAATTTCGCAACTGATAAAGGTGGAACTCTTTTTATTATTTTATATGGCTGAATAGCAATTTACTGAGGTATTCCTCCACTTGCATCACCAGAGGCCTTGAATACAGTCCCATTATGTCTAAAGTCTATTACAGTTATTTCACTAATCTCTAAAACGTTATGTGGAACAGCATCAGGACCTTTCAGCAACATTGCTATTTACAGGTAAGCCAGTTAATCATGGGATGAGACTTAGATTATGACCAGTTCATATACGCTAGGCTAGGTGCAATAAATAACATTACAGCCTCATGCTTTTGTGTTGCCATCTACATTAGCACACGTTATTGTGGGCTGACGTCACATATAATGTGAAAACAAAACATCATCTCATTTGTATAAGTAATGTTACATTTGCAGCATGGAAGTTTAAATAAGTCCCTATTGCACTGTCACCAGTGTTATTAAAAAAACGTTAGCGGTAACTCAGTATACAATTTTAAACTTTGTTATTGTAGTTAACTTAGTTAACACAGCAGGGTAATGTTATCACTGCAACAGAGTTTGGGTTCCTGAAAGCAACATGAAGCCTGCCTGCTGACTGAAGCAGCAGCTACAGCACCCAGTCGTTGCTGGTGACAGCTCCGCTAAAATAAAAGGCTGCAGACAGGCGAATGGGAAAAATGCCGTATATTGGTCCTGATAATCGACCAGGCCGATAATCGGACGATCCTTACTCCTTCATTTACCAATCATTAAGAACAGGGGTCTGTTGATTTAGGGGAAGCTTTTGCTCAGTGGAAAAAAACACAGACCCATTTCAGAAGTGATTACAACAAAACTGAATCCAAAGGTACGGTGTTGACATTATACCATCACTTTATTGAAGCTTATGAGTCACTCTTATTTGACAGAATATAGAGAGGGGAGTCCCAGATTTAGCACAGGAATTTGACTGGGACAAGGTATGGACTATTATAATATTTTCCTCCTTTAACTGAGTCACAAACCAATCCAAAAAAGGAAAAAGAAATTACAGACTTGGCCTCACCCCAACAAGGATGGACGATATTAACCACATGTCAAGTTTTAATTGTGATGATGTTTTCCAGAGAATTCCACAGAATGTTTGTTGTTACTGTTTTCAGCCCTTCGTTGTAGAATTGTGTGAGATCATCAGCAAACATATAACAAAACTATGGTATTTTTATGGCAGCTTGTGATTTTAATCAGACTTTTCAAATGTTTTATCTTCATGTTGCTATAGTGTTCTCTCCACTATTGAAAACAATACCTTGGACAGTGTCTACTCAGTTTTCTGACAGCAAGAAAGCTCACACTTGTTTTCATACCAGCTGCATAAAAAGGGTCAAACTGTAAGTAAAATTTAAAATATGCACAAATGAAGTTACAGCAGCTTTCTTGGACTCTTTCAGTGCACAGACCGGCACATATGCATTGATGCTTTCAATTGGAGAACCACATCATTCTTAAAGAATATAAATCAACAGTGAAATAGCTCGTCTGCAAATGTGTTGATGATAAATGATGTGATCACAAATATAAGAAAATATTTCCTCAACCAAAAAGTGTAAATTAATGGAGAGATGAGAACTGAATCCAGAGTTTAAAAAAAAAAAAGAAGCTTTTAGTCAGGTGACAAGGACGAACACAGCGCTGCCAGAGTAAGACTGAGAGCTGGCATCAAGAAGACAAAGCAGAAACATCAGCAGAGACTGGAGGAAGATCTCAACACCAACACCAAAGATAGGTGGCAGGCTATCCAGACTATCAAAGGCTATAAAAGCAGGACAGCCTCCAACATGCGTGTTGCCATGTTGGCAGATGACTTAATTCATTTCATGCTCTCTTCTTTCTCCACTCAGCTCAAATGTATCCTCTGCCAAAGGAGCATTAGGTCTCACGGTGAAGAGTCAATATTAGTAAAACTGCTGGGACTGATCAAATCCCTAAATTCTATCAAAAGCTAGTGGATGTTACTACAGGTGTTTTTAGTGCTGTCACAGTAGAGTGTTCCCGCCTGATTCAAGACAATCACTATGCACCTGAAACGTCTGCAGTGTCTGTTCTAAATAACTACACTCAGACAACCAGCCAGAGGATAAGGTTTAAATTTTTCCTCAACACTGTCGCCAAGTGCTTGCTCATGGGAGATTTGCTTCCAGTTGTTGGGTTTTTAATAAACTCAATACCTTTTTCATATAGAGTGTGGTCTAGACCCACTCTATATGTAAAGTGTCTTGAGACAACTTTGTTGTGATTTGGTGCCATATAAATAAAACTGACTCAACATTTATTTTGGCACATGGTTGATCCAGCAGGTTTGATCCCTTTAGAAACTGGCTCATGGTCAGATCCAGAATCAGAGTCAGATTCACCCAAACAAGATGCATCACTGAGCCCAGATACAGATACTACCCTCACTAATGTCCTGCAGTCATACATCGCTTCCTTCTACCCAATTTGTCCTCTTTTTAGAATTAATTAACTGAATAACTAACTGATTGACTGACTAAGTAGCTAAGAGTATAGGTCTGTGGCAAACTACTTCTGACTAGAGGTGTGGAAATATCTCAATTATGAGATGCATCATGTGCGGATGTGGAAGATTCTGCATCGATGTAGAGATGCATACACAAAACAACAAACTCACAAAATACTTTCCAACACTGATTTAAATGACAGAGCAAACGTTAAGCATCAGAGTGTGAAACTAACTGTTACGCATATCTACTAACATGCGCAGTCAGTTTTGACAACAGCAAAAGTGACCAAAAAAGGGTTGCAACACAAATAACGTTACAGCTGTTAGCTGAATTAGCTTTTGCTCTTAGCAGTGCTATGAATAAATGTTATGTCTTTGCATTTTGAGGATACAGAGGGGTTAACAACTACGCTCTTGTTGAGCTGCTGCTGCCAGCTTATTGTCAGCACACACACACATACACACACACACACACACGTTCACTTTCCTCTTTATTACAACTGTCTTCAAGTTACACCTAACATGACTTTGGGCTACATAAAGAGTCCTTTTTCTCCCTCTGAGACAACAGGAGCTCATCTTCTTTGTTGGTTTTACTGACGGACTAAAAGCCACCTTGCCCCCGTTGTGCCGGCGTTTATGATGTCATACTATCTTACTAGTCTGGCTTGAGGGAGTGAATGGGATGTGCAGCTCCACAAATAGGAAATCAATAAGTGGCGGACAACGTGTAACTTCTGAAAAGCACTGTTGAAATAAAATGGGAGTTTAGGTTAATCTGACTGCTTGTATTAATTGATGAAAATCTTGTCATGTACTCTGTGCAGTTATATAAAAAGTTAACATTATTATTAAATTTCTTTGTCTCCACAGGTTTTGCCATGACATCAGATGAGGCAGAGAGTCACCAGAATAAGGCCAGGGAGCAGGAGGAACCTGGCCAGGATGTCAGCCCCTCCTCTCCTGAGGAAGAGCTTCTCCGGCCTCGCAACCGCAACTCTGCCGGCCGTGGCCTCTCCCGCCTCTTCTCCTTCCTGAAAAGGCGCTCCCAGTGTGAGAGCGAGGCAGGAGAGAGGGAGGATGAGGAAGAAGCCAAAGCCCCTATTGCTGAACCTGAAGTAAGGACAGAAGGAGAGGTCGCCCACGATCAGCACTCAGTGAGCAGTGCTGATACTCAGGTCAGACTGCACGTGACAAATGTGTCCACATTTCATCCTTGAGTAAAGCTCTTTTCAAGCCTGCAGTATGTTAAGACTGCTGAAGTTTTTTGAAGCGCTGAGCCTTTTTATTAAGACTCTTTTGTTAATGTCATCAAGACAGCAGAGAAAGAGAGATCAGCAGTGAGTCGGAAAATGTTTTCTTGTCACGGGCTACATCAATGATTTGATTATTTTAAAACTTTGCTCGGAATTCTCAGCGTAAAGACTTTAAAATGAAGTTGTTGTAATCCATATCTTCAGGGGGGTTTTTTGCCCTGCATGTTTTTTTTCTGCTCAAACTCATCAGAGAGAATAGAGTGTTATCAGGCCTCTGCAGATCTTCATGACAAGCTGATCCTTTGAAACAGGTCTGCAGGGAGAGGGACACATCTAAAACATGCAGGGCATGAAATCCTCAGCACAATTATCTGCTGCAGATCCAAAATTTTACATTTGAATCACCCACAACTCAAACTCGTAACCTGAGAAACCAAGTGAGTGGCAGTCGATGGTGTCACACTGAATACAGAATTCTGTCAAATTCAGTTACCAAGACAATTTTCTAAAAACTTGCACTTTATACAGAGGAAAGATGTCTGTAGTTTATTTCTTTAAAGATTGGTTGCTCTGGAGAAACACTGGTTTGAAGATGCTTTATTTCCCTGGATTGCAATCGTTTCAAACAATGAAGTTTGGAATGGAAATTTCAAATGGAAGTTTTTTAGTCTGCAAAAGCCTGTTGGAGTTTCACAGGAAAAGACATTGCCATCATTTTTAAATACAGCTGAAGTGAATGGTTACCAATATTCAAATGTTAAAAAAATAGACATAAGGAAACCATGAAACATAAATGTGGCTTCCATCGCAGAAGCTTCAGGCTACAGTTAACAGTGAGGTTAGAAACATGGCGTCAGTGACCTTTTTCAAAACAACTTGTCTTGTCGAGGCTTCAGGACATTTGGATTACTTCAGACGAGCAGTATGGAGACATTTTATTGATTTATTATGTTTTATTTTTAGGTTTAAATCCTGGTCACCATTCACTTCATTTGTTTGAGAGATTACTGCAATGTGTTTTTCCTGTGAAACTTCAGCAGAGTTTTGTGATCTAAAAAACTTCCATTGGCACAAGGAAAAAGGGTCCGGTTATCAGCCCTGTTGGTATTACTCAAGTAGGGATTACTGATAACTGTTTAAACTGGTGGTGAGGAGATTCGCCTGGCTTCTCACTGCCTTCTTCCAGACGTCTACCCTGCTTCCTCTGATAAAGCCAGGAGAATAGGCCAGGAGCCAAATACCTTACCAGCCGCGCCCATTAACGGCAGCTCTCCTCTTATGGATCTGGGCTCTTGGTATGGTCGCCAGGAAAATATTCAGTGATCTGGACAGTAGATCCCAAGGATAGGTTAATTTCAGGGGCTAGAGTAATCTGTAAGAATCTTTAGATGATAGACACATTTTATATTACTGCCTCTGAGAAGCATAGATTTAATGTCCACAAATTTACTTTAAATGCAGTATTAGAATTTATTGAAAATTTAAGCAAGGGCAAAGTATACAACTCATGATTAAAAATTGAAAATCCAAATTCAAATTCAAAATGTAAAACTTCAATGGTCATGATTATCTACTGAAAAGATTTTTTTTTTTTTTTTATAAAAGTGACGAAATTGGTTAAAATCTGTGAAACCTGACTGATATGGAGTTGTGGCTGATCAGTCCATGGAAACTTTTTGGTGGAGAGGGAGAGAGGAATTGCGTGGCCACAGCAATCCCTCATTCAATGTTGAAACTGCCTGCAGAACCAGAAGAAGAAAGCTGTGATTTTGTATAAAATCCACAATCAAAGTCCACAGTTCAGAATAGCATTGTGAGCAAAAGAACCTTTGTATTCCAAACTGTAATCCACCACTCGTTGGGCACCGGTTAATTCCTCTGCTGTGGATACATCCTCTATAATGATCCAGTGGCAGGCTGTTTAATCGAAAAGTTTTCTCTAAATGCTCACTCCAGTGAAAAGCAATCCCAAAAAGTAATTCCTGAAATAGTCAGGTCCAGGGAAGGTACTCTGAACTTGCTTTAAGATGATCCGGGAAGGAAAGAACGATTTTAGCACCAAACAGCTGCCTTTTATTCACATGTTGTGGTGACAAACCAGGTAACTACCCCCGGAACCTTATCTTTCACCGTAGAGGGCCACAACTGGGCTTTTCTCACTTTTGATTCGCTCCCATCTAACTCCACATTCATGCATATATTAATACATTTGCTTGGTTACACATTTTCATAAAGACCAGTGTTGCCAACTCCTCAGTAGGAAAGTAACTATCCTAAAAGTCTCTAGAAGTCACTAAATGACATCATCAACTACTTTGCATAATAAGTAATTTGCATGTAATGGACGTAACATGGGAGAAAAAGTGACAAAAATTCAGTGAAAAATACCCTAAATATGTTTAAACCCACAAATGAACTTTATTTCTGTTGATTCTATTTTAATGTTATGTCTAAATTCAATCAAAACAGTTGATAATGAAAAAAGAACCAGAAACAGAAAGCAGAATCACCGCTGGTTTTAATTTTTGCAGTTGAAATATCTCACTTTTCAAAATAACTTCATGACTTTAACTTCATGACTTTCCAGACCCACACTATATAAACCAGTACTGTAAAATGTTAGAATATCAAATTTAATCAAAAGACTGAGTTATGTGGGGTGGAATTGCTAGCTCTACGGCTAACCCTCCTCCTTTATCCAGTGATTTTAGTGTGACAGTGAAGAAACATTTACATTTGTGGTGGTGCAGATCTTCTCTGCTCCAGCTGCAGTCAGGACTGCTGCGCTGCTACGCAGTAAGATTGACAGTCTGAGTGCTCTGAGACTGGGGAGGGGCTTGCGGCAGATTAAGGATATGAACTGTGGAAAGGAGTAAGTTACGTGCTTTCAAGTTACTTTGTCACTGGTCGCTAGTTTTGTCACTTTTTACAATTAAAGTCACCAAGGGGGTCTAGAAAGTCACCAGATTTAACGACAAAGTCGTCAATTTGGCAACACTTATAAAAACATGTCAGGACATGTCTGACTTTACCCTCTCCCCCTCCCAATGGCTCCAGGAACCGTTATGTCATCTATGTTCCCTATATGGACTGCTGCCGGACGGTTCAGCTTCCAATTAAGACAGATTTATACTTTTCACAATACATCATCAATCACTAAATAGAATCATTTTCTTAATTCACCAAGATTATATATAAATCATGTATATGATGTTATAAATTACGCATGTGATGTTCTGATTATTTAAACTATGTATAATCATACCAAATATGTTTTAACTCAGGTTTAATCATCAAGAGGAAAAGAGTTGAAAAGTGAGAAAAAGGCCTGTGCGTGTGTGAAACACAGAGGGCGCCAAAAGGAGCTACTTTCATTCTTTCAGACCCCTCTGTCCTTGGTCCCACATAGCAACTTGCCGAGTTACCAGTCAGGCATAGCCTAAACAACCTACACAAGAAAGAGCTAAAATAGAGAGTAAATATCTAAGCGGTCTACTGTGTTGCTACTCATCCACTTTTGCCGAAAATATATAGTGCTAAGATATGCTATGCTAAGCTAAGAAATGATCTCAATTTCCCCCTCACTTGACACTCTAAAGATGCTCACTTGCTCAGTTTTTTCCCCCAAATTAAGGAAAGCACTGGAATGAGGCTGAAAGCACATGTACCCTTTTTTCCTCTGTGAAAAATTCTAGATGTATGAAGCAATACCTGATTCTCTCAAGGTGGCTAGTGGTAGCACCATGCCATCGTCAACTGGTTGTCAAGCATTGTTAAGCTGTAGGCCGAGCCGAATTTGATATGTGGCTCTGTGAGAGTGGCAGCCTGTTGCAGCAGCTCTGTTGTTTGTGCCTTTGTTTATCACGTTTTTTTGATTCTTTAATACATTTTTCCCGTGGTATTACACAATGACCAAAAGCCAGGTGCTGAGGAGTGTTTTTATACTCATACTAGTCTTTGGGATTTTTTTATCAGCTTGTTTTGCCAGTCAAAGTGCAGGGGTGTCTATTTAAAGGCCAAACTTGTCGCTCTAAACAAGCCGACTGTGTTCCAAGGAGAAAGGCTGGAGAACCCGAAGGAGATGTGGAGAAAGAGCTGTGGGTGTAGAGCGGGAGTGAAATGGCGAAAGAAGAGTAGAAGTACAAACCGTATATTCCTGTGATCATCATGGCCATGTGAGATCCCTACTGAAAAAAGTGTATGAGCTTGTGGCTGTGATGACAAGTCAGAAGGAATATCAGGCATGCAGTTTTATGTGTTTTACTGAGATGTGGCTGAGTGAGGAAATCCCAGCCAGACTCTGATGCTGCCATCAGTGGCTTTTAGACTGTGTGGGTGGACAGAAATCACCAACAGAGCGGTAAGCGCAGGGGGGGGGTGCCTTGCTGGTGACCAACAAATGTGTCATTCAGAACATATTACTGTTAAAGAACAACTCTGTAGACCAGACATTGAAATGATGCCTGTAAGCAGTGTTGGGGAGTAACGAATTACATGTAACTACGTTACGTAATTTAATTACAAAATTTACGTAATTGTAATCCGTTACATTACTGGGAGAAAATATGTAATTAAATTA
>JAPQLA010065704.1:0-10335 GCA_029822935.1 Naso vlamingii | reverse complement strand
ACTGGCAACAAATGTTACAGACTTTAGATGAACTTGTGGAAGCGATCAGATAGATAGATATTTACTTTATTCCCCAAGGGGAAACTAACATGTCATCAGTAGCAGCGGCGAAACATGAAAGACACAAGCCCTCCATGCAGGCGCGCAAACCCGAACCCACTGTATCAAAGTCATGGCTAAGCGGCTAAGTTACAAAGTTGCTAAAAAGTTTATTGCTTACCTCGTTTTTCTGGGGCGTCTGGGGACGAGTCCCTGCTGCTCCCCGTTGATCCAGACGGATACCAGTCGTCCGAAGAATCCGGGTCCGGTTCGCTGAATTCATCAGAACCGTCATCAGATGAAACCCGGCTTTCTTTTGATGCGCGCCGTGTGCTACAGTGGCTCTCACCAGGCTGAGCGGCTCTTCCTCCTGACATGGATGTAGAACTACTACTCGGGATCTCCATCATCCCTCGTGTTTGCGACAGTGCTTGCACTATCTCCACGACTCAAACTCTCTCCACGACTGAAACTCTCACCAATCGTTAGTCGCTTGAATCTCATGTCCGCCTTCTGTCTCGCCATTTTCTCCCCACACCGAATCACAACTTCCTCTCACTTATTTTACCCAACTCATCCAAAGAGGTGCACTGTTGCCATCTACTGTTGATCTACTCTTATAAACTTTAGTTTACAAGCCTGACAAGGCTTGTAATAGAAAAGCTCCGCCAGACCCTCCCCAAGCCCCCCATATTAAAAGGCCTAATTGACGTCTATAGACGTCAATGGCAGTGAACGCTTGTAAATAGATTGACGTCTATAGACGTCAATGGCAGTGAATGTGTTAATAGGCTATAGAAGTGGTTTGGTGGTTGCCGTGGGTGCTTAAAGTAAAAAGACAACCACACCTAATAGGCCAAATGTAATAGCCTAAATAATATTTAGAAAAAAAAAAAGAAAAAGAAAAAATAAAACAAACCTGATTGTGCAGGCTCCAGACGCTGCGCATCATCCCCCTCTCTGAAGCGATTTATCTGTATTCTCACCAGTTGTTGGATGTCGGCCCTCTCAGAGGGAGCAAACATTCTTAACTGGTTGAACTTTGGCCATAAGAAGATGGCCATTTTATGAAGTGGCTGGATTTCTATTTTTTTTATTATCCACTCAAGGTGTCGTTGGCTGATGATAGCTTGGGAAGGAGTATCAGCCACGTCGGGTTGGCAGTGGCTTTTCAGCTTGTTGGCCCAGAGAACTACAAGGTGCAGTGTTGGGCATTTGTCCCCTTCTAGCTCCTTTTGCGCATCGCTAAATGGGCGCAGAAAATCCACCAGGAAAGCTACATCTGGGGAAACATCACGGGATCTTGCGCTCTCACCACGGCTCTGAAGAAGCTCCTGCAGCTCTGCGTGGACTGACTGGATTGACTCCAGTGTGTGGAAGACTGTGCTGTATCTGGTCTCTGCCATTTGTTTAACAGTTTTTGGCAGCTGACTGACCTGGCCTGACTGCTTTATGTAGCGGACTAAAGCCTTGGCTGCCAACAGGGTCTCTGCTACTTCTGGGACTACTTCAGCCAGCTCCTCTGGGTTTAAGGCATGTCGGAAGACTGTGTTATACAGGTGATCTTGACAAGCCATGTGCCGGTATGGACGGAGAGCGGCCACCACATTTGCGCCCTGGTCGGTTACCCAGACAACATTGTTCATAACTGATGCATCAAAGCCGAGGACTGTGACTAATTGCTGCTGAAGCTCTTTTTGGATATTATCTCCTGTTTTGGCATGGTTTGGGAAGCATGTTGTGGTGAGTAGCTTGCTCTTCATCTCATATTTTGGTGTAATATAGCGACATGTGATAGCCATGTAGCTCATCTTACGGAAATCATCCGTCCACGTCTGTTGTCATGCCAATATTTATCAATGACATCACCTCCTTTATTTCCTCAACTGCCTCCCCTCACTTGCCATGATTTTGCATCTCCGAGAGACTGTGGTGGGGTCAGGGAGAAGTTCGTTGGCTGAAACGCGGCCATATGTTGCACCGATATTTATTAGCTCTTGTGCTAACTGCATGAAACCTGTCCCCACAACTGTTTCAAATGGCCGAATGTCCATGCAACAGAAGTTCACACATTTTGTTGTGACTCCTGATTTCACCGTTTCTGGTGGTGGTTTTACGAAGTAATTTCCCACACTCAGTTGTTTTTGACCGCTGCTGGATCCACCACCACCACATGACCAATCAAAATGTCTCAGCAGATGTGATGAACCAGTTTTTTTACTGTCATATGCCAGAACAGCATTGCAGAAAATACACTGAACAAACCTGGTTGGCTCATCCTGAAGGGTTGTGTCAACTTTGAATTTCTTCCAATACGGAGCTTTTCCCTTGGTGTTGTTTACTGCCTTCAGTTCTCCATTTCCAATCTTTTTCTTTATGTTGTCCATTTTCGTCTGTGGCAGGAATCGGGTCGCGCGACTCGAGCCGGCGCTGTGCCTTTGATGTGTGAGTGACAGAGCGGGGGAGAGAGGTGGGGGCGAGCGGAGCGGCTGCTGCATTCAAGTGTTGCCATCGTTAAACACACAAACGCATATATGTCTGATGTCAGGTTAAAAAAAAACGAGCCCGAGCCCGGCCCGTGTCCGACGTAATGATAATTGGCCCGAAGCCCGGCCCGCGGGCTGTCAGGCTGTCGGGGCCCTCAGGCTTCGGGCTCCCGTGCAGGGCTCCAACAGCCCATACAGTCACAGCCCAAAGCTGTGAATCATACACACAGTCAGTTGGACCAGCAGCAGCCTGGTTACACAACCAGATCTGGTTGAACCATCAGGCCGAGACAAATCATGGAGTTATGAACATTGTTGCCATATCAGGCATTCAACAAAAAAAAAGAAAGAAAGAAAAAAAAATCTTGAAAGTGAATTCTGTTTATCTACATGTTCAAAAGTTTACTTACTTGCCTGATTGCACTTGAGTGTTTTGTTTAGTTGTCTGACAGAAAAGGTAACTGCGAACACCTGCCTCCCTAAGAGACGTTTCATTTTGATTATATGGTGAAATATTCATTTTTGTAGCAGATGTATTTAGCTTATTATTCACATAACAACAGCCAGCTGTATAACTTTGTTAAAGGGACATTGTGTAGGAATTACTCCCATCTAACAATGAAATCGTGTATTACATCAAAATGAATAGTGCACTCGAGCGCCTCACTGCTTCCACCACATATTGCAACTACGGTGGCGCCGTGAATCAAAAAGTGTAAACAAAACGGAAAATGTCTTCTGGAAGTTCGTTTAGTGCGAGTGTCAACTCAGGTGAAGAGGTTCGTTTTTTCACAAATATCACAATTTTCATTGCATTATAAGGGTATAGGGGAAAAAATCATTAGTGTGTAGCAGTTACCATATAGCAGTTATAATGTAGCTATAATTTAGCAACTTTCTAACATACTCAAACGAATGCTACCAAAGTGCTTATATTGCTCTACACCGCGCTATGATCATTGGGAATATGTACCAATTAGTTGGGTTGATGTGCAGCATTATTAGAGATCTTCATCGGGTGATGCATCACCTGCAGCCCCAGTAAGAGGGAGGGGGAGAGGGAGAGGGAGAAGACCTTGGCGCAGATGTGGAGGAAAAGGAGGACAGCAACAAAGACCAGAACCTGCAGATGATGCTGCGAGAATAGAAAATCTACAAAGGTGGCGCAGAGAATCAACGGAGGTTTGTTTCCCATTTTTTTAAACAGCAGCACGTGAGTATAGGCTATGAATTAGCATCCCCTGCCCACACTTAGTGAAACTATAAGCACGATTAGGCTACCTCCAGTGCCATCACTACACTGCATAACATATTGTACAGCCTATATACCAGTGGTTCTCAACCTCATTGAACATACTCCAACATACTCCGGCAGGAGTACCGGGAGTACCTTGGTGTACCTGCAACAACTGCAGAGACATGCCCACGGACCTGGAAAGAAAATGCTGTGGCCAAGACCCTGCCCACTGTGTGAGCCTCCTGCCACATTTCACACAATACTGCCTGAATGAGGGTTATTTGCGAATACACAGGCAGTACAGGGAGGAAATAACAGGTTTTGGACAATTGAGGGAGCCCGGAGATGACAATAGGGAATACCGGCATGCAGCTTACCAACACTACATCTTCTGGCAGCATGGCGCATTAGGACGGGGGAACTGTCAAGTGATTCCCAGCTGTTGTGTTTGCAGGATAAGGCAAACATTCCCTGACCCTCAGGGACATTACACCGGCTACATTCCAGGAATAAAGGTGGTAGATACAAGTAGATTTGTAAATAATGTAGATAGTTAAAGAAAAAAAATAATGTTACATACTGTATATAATCAGAATACTTGTAAAACATTCTTGGAAATATTTCACATTACTGTTATTAAGTTCTGCTGATTTCTATTGTTACAAAGAATAAAATACTTACTTGACAGTTAAGTGCTGTATTTATTATACAATAATGATACAGATGTCAGATGATGTGATCAATGTCAGAGTAACATGCAATAGCAACATGACACTATCAATTTGTAACTGTACATTTATTAATATTTACACAATTTTTGTAGAAGATTTTTTAATCATTATTCCTTTCAAGCCACTCTAAAAATAGTAAAATTTTAATAATACAAAAATAAAACAACATAATATGAAGCTAAACAAAAATGTGTGGGGTGAAGCCTACACTTTTTTTTTTTTTTTTACAAAAAACAAACTTAATACAACTTTTAAACCTTCTAAAATAATAATATAAAAAAAAAAATCAAATAAATAACAGATCAATCTCATTCCAACTCGGTATCAGAATGGAAGTCTGCTCCTGTGAAAGACATGGAGTACCGTTAGTCAAATGCACACAAAAGATTTTCATTAACAGGCATGTGCTCACTATAGTCTATCAGGGAAAGTTGAAGGTATTGAAATGAAGTAACGGCGTGTAGATGTTGGTAACTTACCCAGACCTCTGCTGACCTGCGTCCGTACCAATTCTGATGTCGATGGAGGAGGTATGGGGGGCACAACACCAAGTACCCTAGGGTCATCCATGTGAAGAGACCTCCTACTCCAGTTGGGACTCTCCTCTTCAAAATCCTTGTTTGCAGCTCAGTAATTTAAGCATAGGATTTCTCACGCTTTATGGCATACAGGCTGTACCTTCGGGCATTTTTGTTGTACTTCTTCCTGAGACTAAATTTTAAAAAAAAAAGTCAGTTGTTACATTGAGTCATTATGGCAACATATATTATTCAAATATTTGCATATTAATACGATTCGGTCTGTAGGTAATAATTTCATATCAAATCAATTACAGTAGTTGACATAGTCGAACATATGAAAGTTTTGTTACTGTCACAACATTTACAGACCTAGCTATGTGAATATGCAATTATTTGATGTAGCGATTAAGAGTTTGACCTACATTTGTTGCACCGTGGCTGTCCTGTAGGTTGGTCGTTCGCAATGAAAGTTATAATCAAGCGCTGCAAGCAGAACTCTGCACTCATACACTTGAGGAGTGAAGGACTGGCGCTTGCTGGCGTACATCAGAATATGATGTATGCCAGCAATGATTCTGAAATGACTCCAGATGTGCTGTTGATCTGGATGAGAGAAAAAAGAAATTATACCATTACACAAACATCCACACCCACACGACTTGCATGTGTGCAATTTCTGCTAATATGTCATGTTCCCACACTTTACCTGAAGCACAAGTATTTGTGGACATCCTTCATCCAGCGCTTGTTGAGGATGATAGCGATTAGTGTTTTGTGGCATTTGGAATCCCTCTCAATCCACTGCTTACTCTGAGTGTCATCAAGATGGTCATGATGACAGCTTCCTGTCTCCCAGGTGTGAGTGTTACAAACCTGATGCTGGACTCCAATCCAAAGTGCCTGGGTGAAAACAAAACAAAAAAAGACACTCATGTCAAAATTATTTGTATCCTGTAGCATACCAAATAAAAAAGAAAACATTGATCCAGCTTACAAAAAACTGCTGCTCTGTGTCTGCTGTCTCGCAGCACCACCAGAAATGTTTGATAATATCCCTCAACCAATGAATCAGAAGATTTTCTCCTTTCACCTTCCCTGCCTTGAGGAAATAAACAAAACACAGTCTGTGCAAGTTAGTTCATGCAACACTTTTGCACGGACAGCCAACATAATACAGTGATTATAGGCAGGAAATGGACAATGTTTTAGTGTAAATAGATGTATTAGAACTTACAGTGGCGATTTTTTTGGCCAAATTTTTGGCACCATGCCACATGTCCAGGCTGTGTTGAATCCCAAAAGACTTTGCCTTTGTCAGGGTCTGTGAAGTAATGATTAATTTGACTTTCAAAGATCTCTGTAAGCAGTTGAATATTTGTATTCATTCATCTTATCACATGACTACTTACTCAAGAGTGCTCCAATCTGGACATGAATGGTGAAGTAGGTGTTGGGGTTGACCATTTTAATGTTCATGAATTTGAACAAGAGAGAAACTTTGGTATAGTTGTTAGACAACAAAATGTTGCTGGAAAGAAGGAAGTCCCCGGCCTGCATACCAAACTTCAACTTGGGCTGGGAATTCCACCTCCACAGAAAGTGTCCATTGGGGCAGATCTGATGGACAGATAACAGAAGACTTATAAATATGCCATAAAATATAATGCACAGTGCTAAATTATAATGTGTCGTGAGTCGCAAGGCTTACCCATTCAATGTTCATTGCAGTGCCCCTAACACCTATGTTAGTTTGAAATGGGCCATTACTGCCGCACATTTGACCGGTCCTCAGCACACCCGTATATCTATCCACAGGCAGGGTTAAAAAGGAGACAAGCTGCTTCAAGCAGTTTTCATATATCAGTGCGGCTCTGATGCCAATGACATCATCTTCTGTGAGGACTTTCTGGGGTTCTGGCAAAATGGGCTGCTCAACATAAAGGGGCTCATCAGAAGGGACTTCATCAAGAGGCAGATCATGCACAGTCTCGATGATTACAATAGTTGGAAGATCATCACTTAATTTTGCTGCTTTTAGTGCGCCACCCATTCTGGAAAAGCAGAACATGAGGGTTCAAATACATTTCAATCACAGAATTTCCATGACTTTGTGCCAAATTTCCATTACCTGAAAATTTGAATATTATGAATTTTCAATAGCCATGGACATGTGTTGATTTCAAATCTCAGCACAAAGCACAGTGTAGAACATTGCATTTAGCTAGAAGAGTGGCCCTGCATTCATGAGGATAGGTCTGAGATCCTCGCTGAGATGGTGGGGTCATCAACAAGGGAACAGCAGACACACATTTGTATCAAAGTAATAGATTATGACTCACCGCATAGAAATCAGTGGAACATACTCTTCATCGGAGTCATCCTTGCCATCATCTTCATGAACTGTAGGACCCTCTTCTACCCAATCGATCCTGCAAGACATAAACTGCTCAGATAATAGCAAAGTCATAATTGATGAATACACAAGCAAAAATGGTAAAAGCAGTCAATGATAAGAAGGCAGGCCCACTTACACACTGCTCATTGAAGACATTTTCGTCCAGCTCCTCTTCAACGATGCTCAGGTCATGGATGCTTACAGAATGAAATTAAAACAAATAAATATAAATAAATGTATATATGTGTGTGTGTAAAAAAATACATACTATCTATACAATACACAATATGACAACTTATGGGTTACCTTTGCTCAAAGTTTTCAATTTTTCTTCTGCAATTGAACAGAGTTTTTCATCTCTGAAAATAATAATAAAAAATGAGGCTATGAAGTAGGTACATGTATAATTTATGTATGATTTATAAGTATAATCAAAGCTGTCAATGCAATGACTTACCTGTCTGTCCCACTGGAAATACTTGATAATGCAGGAGCGTCAAGAACTTCAGAAGGTTTTCTCTTCATTGGGGTTGATGTTTTCCCACTCCAAAGACCTCTATCATAGCTGGACAAATCAGAAACAGGAATCACTGGCCAATTATGCCAAAAAACCAAACCAAAAAACACACATATAACAATACAGACAAACAGTGTTGGGCAGTAGCTGTGTTACTAGTTTAACTACAGTTCTTTATTGTTGTAAAGCACTTTGATTGTATGAAATGTGCTGTACAAAGTTATTATTATTACTATTATTATCATAATCATTATTATTATTATCAATACTATCATTCAAAGACTGTGTGACAGTGTGAGGTCGAGCAGCGAGAAAGCTTAGTCTGCAATTTCATTTATTTTGACAGAATAGCTTTACTGATTACCTCAAAATGGCCGCGATATTATATATATATATAATATTAAATAGCTTTGAAGCCTCTTCTTTTGGAAACATTTGAAGAAAAAAACACCTCAGCGTTTTATAAACTTTTTTTTACAGGGAGTAATCAGTGCTCTGCTGGTGTTTCGATTTAACTGGTGACCATGTTAACTGCTGATTTTGTTCCTAAATGTCTTTGTAGTTTAATCCTTTTAAAATACATACTCATCTGTGTTTAATATATAAGTATCAGACCATTTATTCGCGTTCAATTGTGTTCAAAAGACTCATTCATCGTAACTCGTAACTTATATTAAAATGTGAAAAAGTCATCAGTTAACATGGTCACCAGTTTGGAAACACCGGACCCGATACCGGGTCCGTCAGGTGCAAGAATCACACAAAACGTCAACTTACAAAGCATATTCAGTAGCTTTAAATGTGAGTTGACAGACAATAAAAGCCGGAGGTATGCTTTTACATCGACTATGGAAACACTGGAAGCTACTGAAACCACGTAAACAAACAGTTTCACCTGTAAGCCTACCAACGAGGCTTTAGTTGGATTTACTGTTATGTTACCTATAGTAACCAGCAACACTGTGTAATAAAAAAGTTGGATTTAGGGTTATTTAGACAATACAGTTGACTTACTTTTCGAGGAGAAAGCTGGCAACTTCAGCGTCCCTTTGAAAATCTTTCTCCTTCATTAGCTCCTTCCACCTGGTGAAGGCTAGCCCCAGGTTAACCCTCGTTTTCTGAATGCGCCGGTCGCGCTGCCTTTTTAATTCTCTTTTTCTCTTTCTTGGTGAAGGAGATTCCCTCTCCTGTGCTGCTGCATATGCATGGTCCTGCATTATGTTATTGTAGTGCAGTCAAATTATCAATATTGCCGCGGTAGGCTTTGTGCTGATCTCCTCCGTGTCAATCACGCTGTGCTTTGCTCGCAGGGCAAACGCGTTTTCAGCGTTGGTGCTGTTTGTCCCTTGGGACGGCTGTAGTCTCAAGATGGCTGACCGTAACGTCGCTTGCCTGCTGCCTTACCCGTGTTATGTACGTACAAATATAAAATTCTTTGTTTACAAGAATATGTCAGATTTTTAGTGGAGGTCATAATACTACATTGATGACATATATATGAATGCAGACATTGATTTAGGCTAATAAACAACGGAAAATGTTACACAGTGTCCCTTTAAAGTTATACAAGCCAAGATACTGTTTACAACCTTAGTTCAGGTAGAAAATACAGTGATAATGTTACTTACTTGAAGTTGTGAAGCCTGGTGCACTTAAAGGCATAATGTGTTAAGAGAGGTTTAATAGGTGTCATAGTTGTAATGTTTATATGATTTTCCATGCTTTTATTCTGAAATACCAGCAACCAGCAGTGGAATGTAATGACAAGTATATGTCTATGGTTACTGCTGCCAAGGAACAGAAAATAAAAAATTAGCAGGGCTACAGAGAGCTACAGAGTTGCGGTGAGGCGTCCGGTTTGTCATTCAAGATAGATTATAAACACATCGTGAGTAGTCTATCACAACATGGTGTCAGAGATTACTAATTAGACTACGGACCTGCCGCGTAGGAAAAAAAAAAGAAAAGGGAGAGAAAAGAAGACGTGACAAAGTGCTGGAGAAAGTGTTTCAACTGAGAAAAAAAAAAAAAAAAAATCTAACGGTAAGAAGAAATGAAAGCCTTCGGTGTTCCTACCCCCAAAATGGATTGGGACTCAAGCAATGTACCGGACGGATGGAGGAGATTTCGACAACATGTCGAGCTCATGTTTACCGGACCTCTTAAAGCAAAGTCAGAAGAGGAGAAATGTAGCTTTCTTTTGCTGTGGATCGGCGATAAAGGACGCGACATCAGCAACACTTGGACACTAACGGAGGACAAGGCAAAGATGTTAAAAACGTATTACGACAGATTCACGGAGTACCTCACCCTGAAAGCAAACCCCATCTTTGCCAGGTACAAGTTTCATGAAAAGACACAAGGGAGCAGTGAGTCTTTTGAACATTTTGTGACTGAGCTGAAGTTGCT
>JAPQLA010065633.1:0-10337 GCA_029822935.1 Naso vlamingii | reverse complement strand
AGAATGTGCCTCCTCGTGATTGGTTATCAATTAAGCTTTTGTTTTCACACAAAGAAGAGCAGCGCGGTACACTAGTTGGACATGGACGCTCTGTTTATGAAAGAAGGCTTTGACACCACTTCAATCGACAGACAGGTCAAAAATAAATGGAGATGGGCATGTCTCACAGAAATAGGAGAGAATGGAAAGCCTATCGGCTCATGGTGCAGGGAAATGAAACTGCCAGGTGTGTGCATTGGATTAAAGCCTTTTTACTACTTGAATGCTGTATTAGAAAACAGAAGGTCTGTTGGGCTAAGGCAATATACACACTATACTTCTTTTTATATGAAAATATTTGGGAAGCAACTGTGTGGCAAAAAAAAGGAACCACTCTCAAAGGGTGGCATAGCATATAGATGAACAGGGGAATATGATTTAGCCTGAAAAAAAATTTCAGTCAAAAGATTTTTTTTTTGCTTTAATCCATGTGTATGTATGTATGTATATATGAATGTATATATGTATGTATGTATGTATGTATGTATTTTATTCAATTCAATTCAAATCACTCAATTTGTCCCTGAGGGGCAATTTAAAAGGCACAACAGAGCAGCATTTGATCACATATAAAACACGTACACGATGCAGGTCACACGAATAACTTATAAAGTGCAATGTTAATGAAAAATAGTAAAGTAAAGGCTTTAAAAACTATGAAAACTGTCTGTTATTGATGGGGGGGGGGGGGGTTGCGTCGTGCAGCAGGCAATTTCTTTCTCACTTTGTGAGAAGGTACTGACATTTCTTGAGGATCTCCTCTGTGTTGGAGGAAAACCTCAGCATGCTGTCCATGATTGTGCCCAAATATTTATACTCCTCCACAATCTCTTCCCCTGAATGATGATGGTGACTGTCTCAGCCAGTTGTCTCTGTTTGGGGTAGGAGGTCACTATCATCTCCTTGGTCTTGTTTACATTGAGCTCAAGGCAGGAGTTTTCACACCACTCCACAAATTCCTGCAGAGATGAGCTGTGATGTGTGTGACCTGAGAGAAGAGAGAGGAGGACTGTGTCATCAGCAAATTTCACGATTTGGCAGTTTGGCCGGGTGGACCTGCAGTCATCGGTGTAGAGGATGAAGAGAAGGGGAGAGAAGACACAGCCCTGTGGAGAGCCAATGGAGGTGAAGAGGATGTCGGAGAGGGTGTTATTCACCAGCACTTTCTGTGACCTGTTGGTAAGGAAGTCAGTAATCCACAGGGTGAGTTGGTGGTCCAGGTGGAAGCGGGTGGTAAGTTTCTCAACTAAGATGTGCGGCTGCATGGAGTTAAACGCTGACCAAAAGTCTGCATACAGGAGTCTGGCTGTGGTGTTGGGGGTTTCCAGGTGCCCGTGGATGGTGTCCAGTATAAATATTTTCTCATCATCAACTCCCCTGCCAGCCTGGTATGCGAACTGAAGTGGGTCCATCATAGGGCATGTTACCATGGTGATGTGATTTTTTATGATCCTCTCCAGGGCTTTCATTACCAGGGAGGTGAGAGGTCTCAGATCATTCAGGGCCTTAGTGGTGTTCTTCTTCGGGATAGGGACAGATGCTGAAACCCACCTCCCAGCTGCTCCGCACAGTGCCTTCGGGCCCGCCCACAGATGTTGTCTGGTCCTGGAGCTGTGTTCATTTTAGTCCTTTTGAGGACTCTCACCACCTCCTCTGTGCTGATGTTGAGGACAGAGTTCTTAAGGCCCTGCCACACCGAGCAGAGATTTCCCTGTGTAAAGGTCTGCTCCACTTTGTTTTTGTATCTCAGCTTGGCAATTTTTACGAAAAAAGTGAAAAAAAATCGCTTTTTCTTATTCAGAATTTCTTTCAGATCTTTGGTCACCAAAGATTTATTGTTAGGAAAGATTGTGACCTTTTTGGTGGGAATGATATTGTCCACACAGAAAGAGATGTATGCTGAAACTGTCCCCACTTGCTCATTGATGTTGGTAGAAGAGCATGAGAGGATATTCCAGTCGTTGGTTTCAAAACACCCTTGCAGCCTGTCAAAACTGTCCGGTGTCCACTGTTTAATATTCCTGATAACTTTCTCTGCCAAAAAGGAAGGTTTTAAGCCTACTCTTAAACAGAGAGAGGGTGTCTGCCTCCTGCACCTGAACTGGGAGCTGGTTCCAGAGAAGCGAGGCCTGATAGCTGAAGGCTCTGCCCGCCAGACTCATTTTTGAAATCCTAGAAACTACAAATAAGCCTGCATTTTGGGAGCGCAGCAATCTAGATGGGTAATAAGGTACAACAAGCTCTTTAAGATATAAAGGTGCCTGGCCATTAAGGCTTTGCACGTGAGGAGAAGGACTTTAAACTCTATTCTAGATTTCACAGGGAGCCAATGAAGACAAGCTACAACAGGGGAAAGTATGAGCTCTTCTCCTTGTTCCAGTCAGAACACGAGCAGCAGCATTCTGAATCAGCTGGAGAGTCTTCAGAGACTTAGTCCAGGCTGATAATAAGGAGTTACAATAGTCCAGTCTGGAGGTAACAAATGCATGGACCAGTTTCTCTTCATCTTTCTGAGAAAGAATAGGCCTAATTTTTGCAATACTACCTAAGTGGAAGAAAGTGGTCCTTGAAATTTGTTTGACGTGAGAGTCAAAAGACAGATCCCGATCAAAGATAACTCCCAGATTCCTTACAGTGGTACTGGAGGCCAAGGTAATGTCGTCTAGCGTAACTATATCATTAGGTAAAGTACTTCTAAGATGTTTAGGGCCCAGCACAATAACTTCAGTTTTATCTGAATTTAGCAACAGAAAGTTGCAGGTCATCCAGGTTTTTATGTCTTAAGACAGGCCTGAAGGTTACTTACCCAATTAGTATCATCGGGCTTCAAGGATAAATATAACTGGGTATCATCGGCATAACAGTGAAAATTAATATTTTGCTTTCTGATAATATTGCCTAAAGGAAGCATATACAGGATGATTAAAATTAATCCAAGTACAGATCCCTGTGGAATTCCGTAGCTTACTTTGTTGTATGTGGAGGACTCACCATTAACATATACAAAATGAGATCTACCTGACAAATATGATTTAAACCATTTTAATGCAGTTCCTTTAATGCCAATTAAATTATCCAATCTTTGAATTAAGATCTGATGGTCGATAGTATCGAATGCAGCACTAAGATCTAACAGAAAAAATACAGATAGAAGTCCCTCATCTGGTGACATTAGAAGGTCATTTGTAACTCTGACCAAGGTGGTCTCTGTGCTATGATGCATTCTAAAACCTTCAGGTAAACTATTGCTCTGCAGAAAGCTGTATAACTGATTTGCTACCACTTTCTCCAGAATCTTGGAGAGAAATGGAAGGTTAGATATTGGTCTGTAATCAGCTAGAACCTCTGGATCAAGAGTGGGCTTTTTAAGTAGAGGTTTAAGTACGGCTACTTTAAAGGACTGTGGTACATAGTCTGTAAGCAGGGAGGGATTGATCATATCTAGAAGACAAGTGCTAAGTATGGGGAGTGTTTCTTTATGAAGTTTAGTTGGGATGGGGTCTAAAAGACAGGTTGTTGGTCTACAGGAAATAACTGCTGAAGTTAGTTGCTGAAAGTCAATTGGAGCAAAGCAGTCGAGGTGAATATCTGGTCTTAAGGCTGAATCTAATGAACATAAACCAGAATGAAAAATAGTTGAGGGAATTTCCTGGGAAGATAGAATGGGCACAGGGAGACAGCCAGGAGTTCAATGTCAGGTTGCACAGTTCTTCCCTGACAACAACTGTTTTGCACCAGTGTGGCTTGACTTAAAGACAGACACCTCCACCATGTTATTTTCCTGTCAGCTCAGCGTCTCGGTCCAACCTTACCAGGGACCAAAAGCCATCTATGTGCAGGCTGTCGCTGTTGGCATTCCCATTCAACCATATTTCAGTGAAAGCAAGAACAGAAGCGGTCTGATATTCATACATATGAAAAACGTTGGCTTGAAGTTCATCATTCTTATTTTACAGTGAGCGCACATTAGCCAGGATAACTGAGGGAAGTTCAAGGTATTTACTTTCTCCCCGCTTAAGTCTTGCTCTTATTCCACCCTTTTTCCTCCCCCTTCTTGTTACTTTCTTTTTATTGTTGAGCAGAATTCCTAATCGGTCGGGCGGGCGTTTACGTTGAATTTCCTCCGGTAGCTTGTCTGTAACTGCAGCTTGGTGAGAGTGGAATTGCAGCTGCAGCAGAAAGTCTTTGGAGTATGTGGTCTGCTGGTTGTCCAGGAGGCCCTATCCATTTGTTACAGAGGACAGGTACTCCAGGCAGTAAAACAGGAGCACAAAAATCCACAAATTCCATGTGAAGTCCATACTCCGGAGCTGTTGCTACTAAATGCTAGTTAGCATTAGCGTTAGCTTTAGCTTGGTTGGTAGCACCCACTCGGACATGCCACAAAGGTGCTTGGACTACGATAAAGCAGCCAAGATCAGCACACGATACCTTGAGGGCATAACAAAAACAGCACTCACACAACTCTCATAACTCTCATACAGCGTAGAGAAAAACATACAAAGCTACTCTCCGCGCCAACCGGTCACCACAGGAGCACTGACCCGGAACCAGTAAATATGTATGCATGTATTTTAAACTTATCATCACAGTAAATGAGGGAAAGCTCAGTGTCTTGTGAGTATAAATAAAGGTTGATGATGATGATGATGATTAAATCTTAACCATCAGATAGAGAGCTAGATGGATGTTGTAATCATCCTCTCTCTGTAGATAAAACGGAATAAGCATCTGCATAATTAACAGTTTGACCATCATTTAAGTGGACCATGGACCAAAAGACTACGGAGCGACTGCACGGTCGTAGGCAAATTTCCAGTGTTGGAATAAAATCATGAGAGTTTTTGCTGGAGTTGTGGCATGCTCCTGCATCTTTTAATACTCAGTCTGAGCAGTTCTAACTTTTTTTCTTCACATAAACCTCGTAAGAGTCCGTCGAATTAACAGATTATAAATGTAATGAGTCTGTGTTTTGAAAAAACTCTTGTGAGTGTAGGAAAGTTTTTTCAAACAGCTTGCCTTCAGAATTAATTTGCACAGCAGGTACTGATCCATTCTGACAGAATGAGATACTGCACATTTAACTACACTGATACAGGTCGTAGTTCATAATAGATATTTATACCCGACAGCATGACCCACTCTACATTTAACTACATTTATACAGGTAGTAGTCCTTTCTAAAATATATTTAGGTTTACCTAACAGAATGAGCTACTTCACATTTAACTACATTAACAGGTAGTCATCCATTCTGATAGATATTTATACCTGACAGAATGACTTACTCTCCACATTTAACTATCGTAAACATGTGTAAATATAACATTTTTATATGTAGGAGTCTTAATGTTACACATGGGCAAGGTCTTCTTTCACTCCCACTGGTGTAAGAGCATCTAATTCAGCAATCCAATATGCTTCACGTTTCAGAAGGGCTTCTTTCAAGTTACCTCCTCGTAAGGAAATTTGAACTTTCTCAATACCAGTGTACCAGTAGGAGGTTGGTGGAAGGTTCATGCAATCAAAATGGATGGCAATTGGGCTGTCTTTGTTTACAGTTTTGATGGTTGAACGATGCTCCGTCATTCTCATTTTCAAGGATCTGGTTGTCATGCCGACATACACCTTACCACAAGGACATTTGATGAGATATACGACTCCAGTGGTGGTGCAGGAAATGGTGCCCCGAAAAAGCCTGCATAATGCATCTATTATGTAAGATACAGTTCAAACTTTCCCACTCTCCAAGCCTTCTGTTGATTGCTAAGAGCAAGTTCAGATATATCACTTGTGACTTGTACAATGTAGTTTTTTGTTGCAATGTTAAATATTGTGTCATTGTGATTGTAGCAGGATGAGATGCCTCATCCTTGCTTAATGCAAAAGTGTGCTGCCTTGCTGTCATTTGAGCTCATTAGTCTATGACCACATGGGGGCACTCTATATAAGAAGGCTGTATCCGTCCTGTCTCCCTCTTGCTCTTTGTAAACTTTTGGTTGTTTTTGGCAGCTGATAACACTTTGTTTACTTGTTTTCTAGTAAATCAATGCTGCCACCCCAAAAAGTTTTGGTTTATTTTTGTGTCTATTTGTATCTTGGTGATATTCTTTCGAGTGCAATCCCACTAACTCTGCTCCCTTACCCTTTCAGTGCTGAGAGCTGAAGGTGGTGGTCTTGGTGTCCTGGGTGGTGGTCTCCCCTTCCTGTGTGCTTTGTATATCCCCCGGTCATGGTTTCCTGTCCCCAAAGTGTGTGTTTGTTACATGTGACTCAAGTGACTTTAGTTTTTTTTAAATTTGAGATTCCTCTCATTCCTCATCAACCCCTCTCCCCACCAGTAAGCCTCCGCTCATGACAATGTTCTCCTTTCCCTAAAATCCCAGTGTGTTTGGTGTTTTTACTGGGTTTTAAGACATTTTGTAATGAGGTATTGTTGATTATTTTAATTTAGACCACATGTCCTGCTTCTCTGTAGTTCAACGGACCTAAGTGCCTTGCTATTGGTAATATTTTGTTAATATTTCCTTGGGTTGAAATTCCTAAGGTAGCGTTGTCTGGCTTTCCATGGTTGCTAGTATTGGTACTCCCTTATACTACCTCCTTTCATTATGCCACATAAACCTAGTTACAAAACAATACTGAGACACTGTTGTACCAAATATTATGTGCGGCACTGAAACCTCCTTAAAAATTTGTCAAAAAGTATAATAATTATCATTTTGTGTTGCACAGGTACGGCTATGTCCTGAAGACAAACCAAAAGACACTGTGAGTCTCAGGCCTTGAAATGCCATGACATTGCAAAGGGACAATGGCTCTTACAAGCATCATTGCTGAGATACAGTACGTGCATTGAAAATGTTATTGCTGTATTTGTGGTGCCACCATGCTTGGTTTTGAAACATTATTCACTACTTCATATTACACAATCAGAACACCATATTGCTATCATTTTCAACTGTGGTGGAATAGAGGCATGTAATGAATGCCGTTATGTGACAATTGCGTGAATTTGTGTTTTGCACTTAATTGTAATGTAAAACAAATTTATTGTGGTTACAGGTGAAGATAGCTTTTGAAGGGGAAAACTTTGATGTGCCCCTTACACGGGGGGGTGGGGGTGGGGGGGTGGGGGGTGCTTAGACTTGATTAGCCACCAGGTTTCACCTGTGGGGTAGGTGATTTTGGAGGGTCTGGCAGAGCACAAGACACCAACAAACAACGGCAAGGCAAAACCTTTCTGGAGACAAATGAACTGGGAAACTGAGAAGTATTTGCCACCCCACCACGAACTGTTTGTGCATACCTTTTAAAATTGAAACCTCCAAACTCAGTGCGAGCTGGCAGACTGGGATCGACAAAGCGGCTGCCGGAGATATCCGGAGAGTTTGCTTAAACGACTGATTTGTTTGAGGGTGAGACCATGCTGGGCTGCGAAGACTCAAGACTCAAAGTCACCATGTTAAGTTCCACAAAAGTACTCCATAAGTGATAGGGAGTTACACCATAACTTCTATGAAATTACTCACTAAGTGACAGGAAGTTTCACTGTAAGTTCCACAAGAGTACTCTATAGCTGATGGAGAGTTACACCTTAAGTCCCATAAAATTACTAAGTGACAGAAGTTACACTATAAGTTAGATGAAAGGACTCCTTGAGTGACGGTGAGTTACACCATAACTTTCATGAAATTACTCACCAAGTGATGGGACATTACACTGTAAGTTTCACAAAAGTACTTCATAAGGGACAGCGGGTTACACCTGAATTCCCACAAAATTACTCATTAAGTGACTAGAGGTTACATTGTAAGTTCTATGAAAGTACACAGTAAGTGACAGGGAGTTACTCCGTAAGTTCAATGAAATTACTTTGTAAGTGAGGGGAAGTTACACCATAAAATGCGGGCTGTGTGATAAAGTATATCATACAGCTCACATACAGCCTTCCTCCTTCACCTTGGTCGAAGCTAACAACTGGTGTCAGAAGTGGGATCTCTCAGTCAAGAGCTAAAGACTGGGAGATACAGCCTCACTGCAAAGGATGAAGTCCCCCCCAGCAGAATGAAGTTAGAAGAAAGTAAAATAAGTCAAAAGGCAAAAGATAAAAAACACAGACTGTCTGGACTACATGCTTGTGGCTAGCATTAACGTGGGGCTGACCACCGAATGAAATGGAATACTTGCAGCATGTGCTAAAAACTGGCAAGCTGCCTAGTAAAAGTAATGCTAAATCTATGCTGTAAAAAAGGGTCATGCTGCCAGGCCAAGAAAACACTAAACCTGCACTGTAAAATATTATCTCCTGCAAGAATAAATTAATACAGCACTGCAAAGTGCATGGACAAATGACAGACATTGCTACCGACTGATGTCAAAATTAATCTATTTGTAAAAAAAAATTACTCAAGAGGAGTTCTGACTGCACTTTTAAGAGTAAAAACCTTTATAAAGGCCATTACAGTGGAGAACTGTCATCAACACTCTACAAAGAAGAAAAAAAATCAACAGCAAGTCATCTGTAATTTGTAATTCTGTAATTTAAAAAAAATTACAAAGAAAGAAGGAAAAAAAAAATCCTTAATGGACAAGGACGATGAATTGCTTGGAGCCACAGCTGCACCTGCAGAAATAGGGCCACCAGCATGGCTGAAAACACTACTGGTTCACCAGGCCCAACGGTTCCAACAACTCTTTACACCAGCTCTGCAGCATGTGTCTGCAGAACAAAGAGCAACATCTACAGCAGTGCCTATAGTTCCCGGAAATCAAACCCTATATGGTGGTGCAATCCCTCCAGAGGTTCTAGAGTGGCTGGACTCAGTAGTGCAATGCAGAGACAAGCGAATGCCTCAGAGCTCCACCCCAGTACGTACAGCCATCCATAGAGGGCATGGCAACACTGGCAATCGACGTGACATGATGTGGCAGCCACCCCATGAGGCTCCCAAAGTCAAGCTAGCCACGTGTGTTGGCAAAGAGGAGTGGGACTCCTTTCTGTTGCCTTTTGAGCGACAAGCATGAAAGTATGGATGAACTAGTGCAGAGCGAGTTGAAGGACTTCATGAATGTCTTCGTGGAACTGCAATACACTATGTATGCTTCCTTCCAGAGCACATCAATGACTACTCACACAGCATTTCAGAGTAAAAGACCCACCCACAACAGTCCACAGGAAGCTGGGAGAGCTGTGCCAAGTTAAGGAGTCTCCAGCAGAGTTTGCTGAGGAGGTGCGACACACCTGACCTATTGAAACTGATCTATTGCCGTAAGACCAGCTAGCTACTAATGCCTTTTTAAAAGGATTAAGGAAAAAATAGCCTATGAGGTAATGAATTGTGATCCACAATCCCTGGCTGAGGCATAAAAGCTAGCTGAAGCCCACCAACATAATTTCAGGTCAATACTGGGCCTTGATTCTGAGATAAGGACAGAGAGGGCCAGATGAATCTCCTAGGCAGACAAAGATGGCAACATCCCTGATGAGGCTTTCCTCACTTCCAGGTGGTTACAGAGTCCCAAGGATGTTACTAAGGAACAATTTAAAGGACTGATGGACAGAGCAGAGCAACTGCATATGAAATTGGAACACCTGCAGCCTGTGTCAAGAGACAGGAGAGAGGAAGGGGGATGGCATCTCATCTGTACCCTCAAAGCTTAAGAATGTGATCACCCAGTCCAAGCCAAACAGGTAGGGCCACCTGATTTCACTGTAGGGGAGCAGGCAACATTGTGAGAGAGTGTCCAAGGTCACCTAGCCCTAGTCGCCATACAGGCAATAAGTCAGAAAGTTTTGGGAGACCTGCCATCAAGGGGGAGCAACTTCCCACCCCACAGTCAGGATGCACAACCAGAAGAGGTCCCAGCCTGCAAATTGAAATGACAGTGAATGACCTACCTGTTCTGGCAATTGTAGATACTGGTGCAGAAGCCACAGTGATATCTGAAGAGGTCTACAACATGCTCCCAATGAAAGCCTAAAAACCTCCCAGCCCGACCTCTCTCCACAGTGCTGAAGTTGGAAGCAGGATATCTGCCTTGGGTGACTTGGAAGTAACCCTGGAAATTGGGAGCCGGACATTCAAATAGCAAGTCATTGTTAGCCCAATCCATGACACTCTTCTCCTGGGCCTTGATGCATTGCAATTTGCCGATGTGACAGTCCACGCTGGTTGCCAGGCCTTTGTTGTATTGGGATCCACAGATGAGGACATTCATTTTAGGGATTTCAACAGGACTGCTTTTGAATAAACATGTTTCTCATCTGCCACAAAAGAAGCTATGGACTGAGCTCA
>JAPQLA010065373.1:0-10349 GCA_029822935.1 Naso vlamingii | reverse complement strand
ACTTATGTCATCAATTACTGTCTAATACTTACCAGATATACTCAGATTTTTATATTTTTGCCACAAAATGAGCCGCCTGGGATGGTACCTTTAAAGAGTCACAAGGATTAAAATACCTCATAAAATCTCCGCTGGTACCTTTATATCCCTTTAATCAGAAAACAGCAGGATTATTAAAGAGCTGCAAGAACAATATACAAAAAAAGATTTTTGTGAAAATGCATTTGTTGAAGACATGAATAAGATAGAGTGAGAAAATGCATTTAAATTAACTCAAACTGTAGCTGCCTTAAAATGTTTCATTCAACTGTTCTACTTGTGATAAACAAGTTTCTATCAGAAAACTGTTAGAAATACTAAAAGCCCTCTGGCTGGATTCAGAGTTAAGTTATATGACAGACAGGGACCAAGTGAAAAAGCTGCTAATGCAGCCGGGAGCTCAGCTGATTGGTAGACACACTGAGAAACAGAATCACAAAAATAAATATCTAAAGAAAAAAGACAACATTATCAATCCAGGAATGAGAAAATTAGGAGTGACAGGAAAAGGCTGTGGAGATATGTTATGTTTGAGAAGAGAGACAGTCTTCAGGGATACAACCGACCCAACAGAGAGGTACAGCAATCAAGACCGAGTGAAGAGATTTCATTTCCTTCAAGAAACTATTATTTATTCTCCACATTTACATTCAGCTAATTAAAACTACTATTTTTTTCTAAAATGTGAAGTTTTTTATAGTTGCAGTAAAATGCATTGATATCCTGCTGCCACTCTCTCTGTTGTATCCGCCATGTTTTTCTTCTCAGTTAACTGTCTTATTTTATCTATGATGCATAGCGCAGCAGGCAGACTTAAATTAGTCACTCATAGACAGGCTTTAAGCAACAGATTTATTTAAATGTTTGTAGTAAGTCTGACTTAAAGTTGAATTTAGGTCCAAGACGGGTCTAATTTTATGCAACTGACCCCTGGATTGCAAATTTGTGTAACTGTCGGCTATAGGATTGTGGCAAAGCCACTGTGTCTTTTTTTTTTCATTTATGTCTGAATGATGGTGTTTTTACTCACAAATGTGGAAAATAGCAAAAGTCACCGTCCTATCAAAAAAAGCAAGGAGTCATTTGCTGGACCGAAGAGTTGGACTGTAAATCAGACTGTGGTTGTGCTGTGCAGCTTCCAGGTGTGATTAACTGTGTGAATGTGATCAGAGCGTTCCTGAAAAACACAGATCGCTCTCAGTGAAACTCCCCTGAATAAATAAAGGTAAAAAAAATGGATCCGCAGAAAATACCCATAAGTTAAACAAAATACTTCAAGTTGATACTGGTTTCTGGATGGGTTTCTGAAGACAGGCTCAAACTGAATATCTCAAAAACCAAGAGTCTGCTTTTCGACTCCAAGCATGCTCCACGATTAAGAACTATGGATGTGTTCGCAAGAGGGCGCTATCGAGCAGGTTAAAGAGTCTGAACTAACTCTCATTGTCAACTCACATTCATAATATGGTTGCCAAGATGCCAAATAATTAACAATTAAACAAGTAATACAATCTTTGGTCCTGTCTCACCTTGATTACTGCTAATTACTAATTACTAAACAATTTGGTCATGAAATTTTATCCAAATTTAACATTATCATCCACAAATGTAATGTCAGTCCCTCTGCCAGGGAAATGGATGAGTCTTCTACTTTTGCTTTAAAGATTGTTGAAGCTGCTGCCCCTCTGGTCTCGCGGTTTCGTCCCATTTTCAGTCAGATCACAGTCGTCCTCTATTTTCTCTTTGATTGGCCTGTTCTTTGAGACCCATTTCAGTTCAGGTTTTAAGACATGAATAGAAAGAGCAGGTTACAATATATTCTTTAGCAGATAAATTATGTTAAACTGTAAATGGCCATGTTGCTACTCCAGCAGCGGCAGCACTGATATACCTTCAATAAATTACACTTCATAAATACATTATAAAAAGGTACACTTAAAGAGGCCTAAAGAGAAAGATATAAATTCTGTTTCGATTATATTTTCAAAGACTGTTGGCTTTTAATAAACACTATAATGAAATGCTACCACCAAGGTTATTATCATTAACAAAAACTGCTAAAATAATAATAACTAGAATTGAAAAAAAATATTTTTGTTAACTAAAATAAAAATAAAAACAAGGCTTCCAAAAAAAGGATAACTAACCGTATTGTAGGTTTACAAAACTAAAATTAAATATCCTTAGTTTTCATTTTTTTAAACAAAAAAAATGAAGCATTTTCAAAAATTCAAAAAACAAACTACAAGACTTGCTTTAAAAAACTAAAAACTGAAAAAAACCTTGGTTGTCACTTGAACAGTAGGAATTGAACGTGATTAACTGAAGACATTTTTCACAGATTAAAACAATACATTGTGCTACATGGATAACATAAATCAAAATCCATTTATCAATAAATTTGTCAAAAACATTAAAAACCCTGATTTTTTTGGAACATGACATCACTCTCAGTGTAATCTGGCTCATTCACTCATTATTTTTAAACTGGAAGAACTGTGCAGTACAATGTAGAGCAAAGTATCAGCAGTAACAAAAATGCAAGAACCGTCAGTCAAAGTTTGGCCGTTGTTTCAGAGGTAAAATGTTCGTGGTAAAGTCGTTCTAGGTTTACTAATCAGTCGTCTCTTGGTGTTTCTGGAGCCACATGAAAAACAAGATCACTCTCGGTTGTTAACAGTCTTTTAGAGTGGATTTGTAACTTTCTACTCATTTCTGGGACACATATTAACACTGAAAACTTTGGTACAGGTGATCATTAAATCAACAGCCCCCAGTGATTCTTCCTCAGTAACCTGCAGGATCTTGTCTAAAATCATGTTATATCAACACTCTGTAATTAGAAATTCAAGGATGCAAGCTGTATATTAAAAAACAGCTTCATCATCATAAAACATTTTGTCAGCTACTTTGAGTTACACTACCTCTGTTTTTGTGTTGGTTTTTTTGTTTTGTTTTGTTTTGTTTGTTTGAAAGACTTCATCTTTTGTGAGATCAAGCATGTGAAGCTTAGCCGGTTTGTTTTCCTGGCAGGTTGGAGGTGATGTGTTCAGGGACTGTCATCTGCAGTCAGCCAGAGAATAACTTGTGCTCTGAGACAAAATTTTTTGAAAGACTTTCTGCAGCTTGTTAATGACAGAGGACGAACAGATGTCATTTTCTGCAGCTGCCTTTGTTTCTTTGGATTTAAAACCCATGACGGGTTTTTAAAATGTGTGAAGAACCCACAGGAGACGGGGTCAGCTCTGGTTCTGCTGGCCTGATTTCAGCCAATGAAAAATCTTTGATATCTCTTCATCTATCTTTGTTTCCATTGATTAAACTCCAAAGCACAGATGGCATGTGCAAACTTCTCCCCTGCTACAGAGTAACATCAACATCATTACCGGCTGCTTAAAAGCAATCTGGACAGTGTTTGCTTGTTTCACACCACTTCTTGCCACATGGAACTACATAAAGCTTTGATAATTGTGTGTGTGTGTGTGTGTGTGTGTGTGTGTGTGTGTGTGTGTGGTCACTTGTCAGATAGTAAAATAAAAGTAAGACTCTTTAGGGAGGCTGTTCCTCACCAAATAAAGTGGCAAAATGAAGATGAAGGCACTGCGTTTCTATGATTGAAATCAGAGTTAATTGCAACCTTAATTGTCTATAATCTGTAAAATGAAATTAGCTGCTGATATGTGTGTGTCCCAGAGAATGAATCTTATGTTTTTGTTACTCTTGATCCTTTAATGTGAAACTCTGGTCAGAATTTCTGTCCAGGAATGAAAGGTAAGGGATAAAAAGTGAATGATGCTCCCTGAATCAAGAGACACATTTTATTGTGACAAGAAAAGAATGTGTAGTAATAACAGACGACCACAACAATAAATAAAAGAGCAAACAGGAATGCAACAAAAGAAAATGCACTTTGATTTTTTATGATAATACAAGAAAGAAAAATAATCTTGAATAATAACCTGTCTCAAATTCCAAACTTGCTGCAGTAAATAGTAGATAGTGACTTTGACTAAATCAGATCCCATCTCAGGTTTATAAAAGTCTATGCAAAGCAGAAAAACATTGTTTCTGAGTTTTTCACCCTGCAGAAAAATGTGTTATCAACCACCCAGCCAAATTTGAATGATTAAGAAAGTCGCCAAGTACCTAAAATTAAGTCACAAGATCATGGACAATGAGGGATTCTCAGCTCTAAGAAGGTGGAGGTGCTGAAACCACGCTCATGTAGGTTTTTAAACTGACTTTAATTCAAACACATTAAAAAGCCAGCAGACTAAACAACAAATTATACTAAAGCTGACGCAAACAGCTCTGATAAAATACATTTAAAGGCCTGTACACACCAAAAGCAAAAAAAAAAAAAAAATTGTGTCGTGTGATCACACGATTATCATCCCTTAATCAAATTAATTTTTCGCCCTTCTGGCCGGAGGCGACAGGAGGGAGAGGAGGGGCTTGTCTCCCAGATACCAAACCAGGCTTTTTACCGCCGCCTCGCTGTCGAAAGTCCAGAGACGCCGGAGGGCCAAAAGCCATCGTGTCTGGGTGCACAACATCCTGCAGAGGCGCACTCAGCTCGAAGAGTGTTACCCCGCCCTCTCCCAGGACGTCCTGACAGCACTAATGTTGCCAGAATTTACTGAACAGACGTTGAAACAGACATAGCGGTCAAAACTGTTGCTGTGTGTGAACATGGTGGAGCTCCTACAATACAACATTATACACCACATGGTTATGTTATGAGCACAGACACGGCGTCGTTAAGTTTTCCAGTGTTTCTGGCACTTCTCCAACTGATGCTGTGCAGAAAGGATGACTGAACCGGCCGTTGTTCTTTTTAGAAGATGACAAGCCCCCCTTCCTCCTGATGCTATGAGCTAACGCTAACTGTGGCTGACACGGAACTGTGTCACACAACTTAAAAGGCTCTGTTAAACAGATTAGAACAGATCCTTCACTGAATATCACTCAAAAAAAAAAAGACGTTCAATATGGACAAGAAATATGCGACATTTCAGCCCACAAAGCCACGTTCCAGGACCAAAACATTTGTAACTGGAAATGTAGCCACCACCTGTTTGTCTGTAGCTATTAAGGATGGGCATTTTAAGAATTTCCTTTGATGGATATTTTTGAGCCTCTTTATCAAATGATAATAACTTAATCAAAAAACATTATTTACCGTTGTGCATCGTGGCTCCTCCGCGCTAACGGCTCCCCAGTTTTCACAACGCACTTTGTCATTTTTTAATTTGAAATGGTCTCACGCCAAACTTTACTTTGACCTCTCTTTATGTTTGATATCTGTGGCAGCCCTGACAGCAGCTCGCAGGCTCTGTCTCCATAAAATAGTATCGCCCCCCTGTGGTAGGATGTCTCATTGCTGCAGTCTAAGTGAAATTCATTGCATCGCTTCAAGACTCACACTATGCAACACAACCTGTAGGCTATTTACGTTACGTTAGGTTTGATCGATAGAAATTGCAGGCGATTGACAAAATCCTTAACGATCAGTAATCAGTCATCAATTACCATGCCCTTCCGTAGTAGCAGTACTTCATGCCAGCTTCCACCAGGGCGACAGCGTCAGCAGCCAGAGACAGGAAGCCCTGCTGTAGCGGTTAGCTCCCGCTGTCCCACGTGTACTCACAGTTTTAATGTGAAGTGATTTTGAGCGAAAAACGTCCATTTGTCTCTTTCCACGATACATGCCAGTTCAATCTATGTGATTCTTTAACAGCTTGTGGAGACAGTTTTGGATTTTTATTGTCAATTTGTCTCGCATAGTCACACCTCTCTCCACGCCAACACTGGTCCCATGCTGCAGAGAACTGTCAATCAAATATCACCACCACAACCAGCAGGGCATGGACCAGGGTCATATATCAGGAATCTGTCATCGAGCCCCCATTTTAGCATGCCTAAAAGATCATCAACAGGAAACTGGTGAAAAACAGTTCAGGCTCTAACTCAACAATCCAGTTTATAGTGTGTTAAGAAAATAAAACTCTGAAATCACTTTAACAGACTTAAAGTGATTTAATGGAGCAGGATGCCATCCCCCTTTTTAGCAACATTACCTAAATTCTGACCCGTGATAACCAGTCATCCCCACTCTCCATTCAGTAATAGCAGAAATGGTGCAAAGGAACCTGCACATTTTTCTCTCAGGTCAGTTTCGACGTAAATCAATATTATTCTCTGAACTAAATGCACAATGCCACACTGTATGTAGCTTCTTTGTAGTCGTGTTCATGATCAAAGTGATTCGGGCACATTCATGCCAGAGAGGCAAATTAATTAAAATAATAATAATAATAATAATTAACTGTGTATCCAACATACCAATTATGGAAGCATAAAATTTGTGAAAAATTATTAATCAAATCAGTCAAACAGACACATACACTGACAGCTCTGGAAAACCACAGACACATTATGGTGTCCGAAAAAGATTTTATTAAACATTTTGTATATGCTATAGTTATACAGATTTGTACTTTCTTTTTCAGCAATAATCTCCCCTTATACCCCCAACATTTCGCCCCCTGCTCACAAAATGTGAATTATTTAAGTACAGATGAGATAAGCTTATATATGAGGTTTCTGCGCAGTATCTTAGTATAAATAATTATATACATAAATATGACAAGACTGCACAGCCGATGATGCATAAAGTCAACATGTCATTGTCATTGTGGTTTTTCTAATACGACTTTATACATGTGCAGTAGATTACTGTCGACTGGACCAGTGTGCAGTGGCCATTTTCTCAAGTTCACAACAATCCATTTTGTGCTTCTCTATTCAAATCCCTCCTATAGCTTGTCTGCCTTCTGTCTTTCTGTCTGAATTACTGAAAAACTGTTGGTCAATAACGTGCCTGGACTGCAGTGGCCTGAGCAGAGAGGGAGTGTGTCTGCTGGCTGAGATAGGATTCATCACACTGAGTTGCCACTTATCGTTCCGAGGCAGAGAAAGAAAAGTGCAGGCCAGCAGCAGTGAAGGACAAAGACGGACAGGCACCGCCATGGATATGTGATTGTATTCATGACTGAACATGCGCAGAACATGCTAAACATTCACATCAATTTGAAGCATGTCACTTGTGACAACATGCTTGTGGAAATTCGAACAACATTCCGAGTCAATATTCTTCTTTATCAGGGAGCTCCCATATAGCCCAGACTACAGCAGGCTGCATAACAAGTCTCATTGTATCATTCAGTGTGTGAGGCCATCAACAATATGTGACCCGCAGAGGCCATCATCAATATTTACCTCATTGCTGTGGCCACAAGGCTTGAAGTTGTAGAAAAATACCACAAATGCTACCTTGATTCTGATCTTTCATGTCATCACTGTCCAACTTTTTTACCTCCTCCTGCTTGGTCCTCAACTCAGCTTACTCGGAGCCAAGTTAAAAAATATTAGCTCTGTCAGAAATCTTTTGCAAAACTATTCCAAGACTACACTGCACTTCAGGAGTCAGCGCCTGAACTGCGGTGGTTTTTCCTGCGTCAGAGCTGTGGGAAAAATAGTTTATGCACTTCACTGTTAACTTGAGATTTCTGCACTTCAGCGACTCAAGCATTCAGCATCAGAGACTGAAGAACAACCTGCTCATGCTGCTGAAGGCTGGAGAGAGCCTTCAAGATGTGAATATTGTGCTGTTATTGTGCCTCACTGTTCCGTGTAACAGTCATAAAGACTGAACAGTGGATTCATTTATTTCATTTATTTACTGATTTGCACAAAAAAACAAATAGACACACACATTCATATGAGGTAAGAAACCTGAGGAGGGCTTATAGTGGTACCTCACCATATCAGTACATCATGTCACCAAGGAGCAAAGCAGGATAGCATACCATGTGTCATTGATGCGTAGCATTGAATTAACCATGTGACCATTCAATTTAGTTATTAATTAATTTTTTAGATAGTGAAGGATTGTTGTTGATGTACCTCTGAGCTACAAAAGGGAGCTGGAAACAGAGCCAAACTCACATCTTTAAAAAAGTTAAAAAAAAAACCAACATGTAAAACTGTAAAAACTGTGCCGCCAGCCATACTTGCCAACCCTCCCAGTTTTCCTGGGAGATTCCCATTTTTCACCCCCCTCTCCCGCTGTCCTCCCGGTTCTACATTTCTTCCGTATTTCTGCCGGTTTATTATTATGTTTCCAAATCTGTTTTTAACACAGTAACAGTACAGCGTATATAAGCCTTTTGACTCTTAAAGCCTCCTGTTTCCACCTGGATAACTATACAGATGCATCAGGCATGTCACATGACCCCAAAAGAGCGCTACTAGCTTTCAACCCGCTAGAGGAAAACTCGATTTATAAACCACCATCTTTTCCTCATGCTCAATGGTGAAATCTGCTGTGCTGATTTCTCTGTTGAGCATCAGAGTGACATGAATCACTATCGGGAGACTGTAAGCAGTCACTGCGCATGTGATGATACATGTTTTTGTCACGGGGGTGTAATGTGACAGACTCTGCAAGGGGAAGGGTAATGCATGGAAGCGTACAGGGGACTTAATATGCTCCCATAATGAGTGTAATGAATGTATATAGGGTATAACTGTTACATACCAGAGAGGCAGAGTAATCTATTTTGCACTATATTTGTAGTATGATTATTATTATTATGTTGTTAAGAATGCTGAAGCAAAGAGACCCCTCCAACTGTTTTAAAAAATCTTCCCGTTTTTTGAAGTCTAAAAGGACCTCAAGGCAGCACTATGTATTAACTCTGTAAAAAGGGCGAGTGAGTTTGAAAAAATAAAGAAACAGAACTGGAGAAAAACAAACAGAGTAAAACATCTGCTGCAAAAATATCTGTAACATCTATCTACAGACAGATAAAAGCCCCTAAAAATTATTCACCAGAACTGCATCGATAATCAAAGCAATACTAGTGGGAAATTTATGATTCACAGTTACAAAAAAACCCCCCAAAAACCTGTCTGTGTGATACTGTGTCACACACTTATCTGTGCAGGAAAACTGTTCACAAGCCATTCATTTAGTCCTAGTGCTACAACTTGCCAGGACAAGCAAACACAATGCAGTTTCATACAAAGTCGGGTAAGAACTTAGTGTCCTTTATATGCCAAACTTACTACAGCAGGCAAAAAATAATAAAATAAAAAATAAGAATAAAATAAAAGCAATATTTTTTTTAACATTTACATAATGTATTACATTTCTAAAATCACCCAAGAATGGGAAAATAGTTAAGAATTTACACAAAATTTTACTCTCTATCTCAAGTGTTTGTTTCTCACTTTATAATATCAAAAATGTCCCTAGATGTTCAATAATTATGTGTGCTGCTCTCAAATTGTACTGTGTGAGCATATGTGGGATTATAGATTAAATTTTAGTTTCTTTTTACTGTCAATTAATGAGTCTTCTTTTTTGTTCTTTCATCGATGAAGTGTAAATGGTGATAATCAGCTGAAAAGGACAGTTAAAACATATGTGCTTGAAAAGAAACCACAATACTTACAATACACATTATGCAGTACATGTTCATGCTGTTGTGTCGTCATGTGAAGTACATCAAAATGAGTGACCTTTAAGTTTGTAAAAAACTTTTCCTTAGTATGCTTCACCTTAAAATAAAAAAATTAAGTTTTTTTTTTGTCTTCCTTGGCAGTACATTTACATTAAATGTTGGCAAAATAGCTCAAAACCACAATACATTTATTGATTAAGATGATGTGAACTGAATTTAGAAGCAGCATGCTTCATCGAAGTGCATGATGGAAAACACTCAGGACTGTGTCACTTGACTTTTGAGTCAGAGGAGTGGTGCTGAGGTATTGAGCTAAAGCTTGAGCAGCAGACGGGCCATGCAGCTCACTCTGTTCCTCGGGTAATTATAAACTCCTGACATGCTGACAAATTCATTTAAAATCAGCATGTATCTAATGTTATTTTGGTTATTATAAAGATGTAATTACATCAGGATTTTTCCTTTAATTAATTATGGGGGGAGTCAAATTGATTTTTTTCCCCTTTATTCAATTACTGTCGTATCTCATGACATGAACAACAGCACAGACAGATATGTTGGGCATTTAGTTATGTCTGTCTAGCATAAATATATATATATATATATATATATATATATATATGTGTGTGTGTGTGTGTGTGTAAAAAAAAAAAAAAGTTCCTCTCACCCTCGTGGGGTGGTATCTGTGTCATCTTCAAGCTCAGGTCCTCTACCAGAGGCCTGGGAGTTTGAGGGTTCTGCGCAGTATCTTAGCTGTTCCTAGGACTGTGCTCTTCTGGA
>JAPQLA010065253.1:0-10358 GCA_029822935.1 Naso vlamingii | reverse complement strand
GATGAGAAACATGTTTATTCAAAAACAGTCCCGTTGAAATCCCCAAAATGAACGTCTTCATCTGTGGATCCCAACAAAATCTATTGAAATTCTTTTGTAGTTTCCAGCTGCAATGTGTCTAAATGAGACTTAACAGTTACACTAAACATTAACAGTGATATTTAATCAGAGATTTTTGATAAATCATTCTGAAACAATTAATCTTTATGAAGGTAATAAGATGTGAATATGAAAAGATTAGATGACAGTCTACTTTTAATAATAGTAAATTTATATGCTGCTACTGGTAAAGGCTAAGATGAACTACTTCCTCTGCCGCTACTAATTTTGTAATAAAAACAACAACAACGACAACAATAATAATATTAATAATATGGAGAAGAAAAAATAAACAGCTGATGCTAAACAGCTTATTATGCAAATAAGATGTCTCAGCTCACACTGCAGTATACAACCTTGCTTCTGTTTTTTAATCTCTCTCTCTTTCTCTCTCTCTCACTCTCTGGTTTGCCTTTAGTTCATTCTTGCTGCTGTTTTGTGGGTCCCCTCCACCCTCACATCACCACCCAGTCTTCACAGATCCATCTCAGCACAGACTCACAGATTTAACAGCTTCATTAGTCAACACCAGCTCAGCATCTGGACTCAGCTGGGGGATTTTTCTTGCTGCTGCTCAGGGCAGATGCCCTTTAATGACAAAAACTACCTGTAGAGCCTTAACACCAAACACTTCCCCAAAAGACCCATTATAACATGTCTGCTGTAATATATCACATATTTACTGCTGTAAAGAAAATGATCTTTACTTCATACTAAATTCTCTCCTAATTGCAATGATAACAATAAAATGGCTCAGGTGAAGACGTGAATAAAATTCAATAAAACTTCTTACTATGCTTATTATTTGACTGTGTAAATTTTTAGGTCCTTATAGTGGGCCAGTGTACGTGTATCTTCGGGCAAAGAATGACCAGAAACCAGTGATGGATGAAGCAGTCATATGCTTCATTTATGAGGAAAATATGCAGAATCTGAACTTAAACAATTTGAACAGCATTTGAACATCAACATTTCCTAAATATTATGGAGTGGAAGTTTAAAGTACAATAAAACAAAAATATTCACATAAAATACAAGTACTTCAGCCACTGCCAGAAGCTGTGCAGTGTACAGTGCTGATGTGAGAGGGAGGGTTCAGGGGCAGTGGATTAGCTCTCACTTCCTCTGCTCTGCAACCCATCTGTCCCTTTCAGCCTAAAAAAACCTGGACTGCTGAAACTCCCTCCAGGGCATCTCCTTGGCCATGCCCTGCTCCATGTACAAAGAAAAGACTCTGGAGGGGCAGTAGGTGTATTTCCTTGACACATTTGGGACAGAGGTATGGATGTGAGGGCTGTCCAGGCCCTGCTTTAATGGCTGGTGACAGAACCTGCGGAGACAACCAGTTGGCAGCTACACCACTACTTTCCTCTTCGCCCTCTCTTCTGCCACCCTTTTCCACTCCACACCCCTCTGTTTTGCAGCCTCCAGCTCCGGTTCAAAAAATGGAGAGGCTGAGGCAGAGACAGGTAGCAAGCGTGGCTGGCGGGTCCTCAGGGGGCTGTTGGGAAGACAGGATGGGAACTGCTCCAACTGGATCCTCTTGGACAGTGCCACTGGTCTCCTGAAATATAGTACCAAGTATAGTGATTTAGTCAGTCAGTATGCTGGTCAGTTGGCAAATGATGGTAAGTGATTTATCTTTATTACCTGAGTGTCTGTGGCCATGAAAGCAGCGCGACAGTGAGGCTCTTCATCCTGGGTAGAGGACTGATGCTCTGTATCTCTGTCCCAGTTTAAGGCAACAGGAAGGTAACCTGGCTCCACATACTCTAGTCTAAATCTCTCCCCTGTGTCCCTGTTCAAAATCTGAAGAGTTGGGTATTTGGCCTGTCCTGCCACTTTCAATGTGAACTTGTTCAATTCTGTGATTAAAAGAGGGTCGAACACAGCTGGCAGTGTTACATCAGGCTGCTTCAAGTCCACCAGCCTCTGGAAGTTCCAGCGCCCAACTCCTGTTATGGCCTGGGCCTGGAAAAGCTCACTGGACACCCGGCTGCCTGTCACCCACGGGCTTGATGAAAGTGAAAGCCCTCCTGCTGAGAGGTGCCTCTCACAGGGATACAAACAGGTACAGCAGCTCCCTCACCCTTGGTGTAGTTTAGCTGCAAGGTGACTCCGTACCTGTAGAAGATGCCCTCCCCCACCTCAGGGTCGCTCAGACAGCCTCTCAGGATGTGGATTCGCTGGATTCTCCACACCTTCAACATGGAGGGCTTGAACAAGGGCACATTATTCGTGTCCTTGGCCAGGTAGAAGTGATGCAGGACATCTTCCACTCTCTGCAGTAGTTCTCTGGGCTGGAGCACCTTCGTCCTGCAGTGCTCTCTTATGTGCTGCTCGGTGGGATTAGCAGGAGAGATGCCACAGAAGGTGTATGCCTCCTTGAGCCATTGCAGATCCACAACAAGAAAGGCTGCAGAGAGGAACTGGCAGAAAGAGCTGAACAGAGGATGATGCTCTGAGACACACTCCCTACTAAAGCGCTACATGCAGTGAAATAAGTCTAACTTGAGGTAATGTCCTTGTTAAACTTGCTCCTTGATGCACTGTTGTTTGCCAGGCGTTAGCAGTCACCTCTGACACGATGGCCTCTGTCGTCCTCCAGCAGTCCCACAGAAGGTGCTCCTGAGCCCCAGGATCCAGGACCTTGAAGGCAGCACAGCAGTCCCTAATCATTCTAAAGAAAAATGGCATCACACCTGAAAAATTTTTAATAATATTTTCTTGCAAAACTAGTTTTATTGTATTCACATTAAAAAATAATTTGCCATATATTTACTATTTCTTTCCTCTTGTTCTTTAACCAGAAATATATTAACAAAAAGTCAAATTATAAATATAAATATGTGAAAACAAAATGTAAGACCTAAAGACAATAAAACAAACTATATGATGTGACAAGTGTAGTTAGGTTTTGAATTGAATCTTCATCGTTCTTTATACCTGTCCACCCACTGGTAGCCTGCCTTCTCCACTCCTGCTGCAGTGTAGCACTGAGCCAGGCCCTCCTAGATGGGATGAAGGGACTGGTCACACTCAGACTGCAGCATTGCCCAGCTCAGGATCATCCAGTTCTCGTTCATAATAGCGCAGGAAGACATTGTGCCAGAAAACAACACAGCCCTCCTTGCTACTTTGTGGGTGTGATCTGACCTGTGTGCCCGTCCAAAGGTCCCCTGAAGTAGCAGCATCAGGAGCTCCTTCTGCCTCTTATATTCCTGGACCAGGCAGCTCACCAGGTAGTGTGAGGACACAGACACTCCACACCAGCCATCAGCGTCTGCATAGCCACCAAATGGAGCAGGAGTGTCTTCCTGTCGCAGGAGCCCTGTGATGGTTCTCTGGCCATAAACTCTCTGCTTCAGCATCCCTGATGTTTTGGACACTTTGAAGGTAGGCCAGGTGAGCTCTCTCATATTTCAGGTGGAGTGCCTCCATCAGCTGCTTTGCCATGTCCTCAGGTGACCTGCCGCTGCGCCTCAGCTCATTCAAGATGGATTTGCAGATGGCATATTTGTGTGTCAAAAAAGCTGGCACAATGTTGCTTCAGTAGCTGCTCCAGCCATTGGGGCTTGTAAGCGTGCCAATACCTCTTGCAAGCGTTGCAGGTTAGCCTTGAGGCTAAAATGTAGTACTGGCCACTGGTGCCGATGATGACTCTGTGCCAACCAACACCAGAAGAAGCTACCTGAGGGGTGGGACATCCATGAAGGCAGGGCAAGATGCAATTATTTTTCAGCCTCTCTATGATGGCATGTCCTGGCTTCCAGATGAAAAATGGATGAAGCTGAAAGGATTTAAGTGATGGCAGCTCAGTGATGGAATCTATGAGCTCAGGCTGAGGTGGGTAAAGCCAAAGGGAGACCATGTTCATTGAGGGACATACAGGACGTGACCCTGGCCACAGACACAGTGCCTCCACCTCAGTCTTCATCCATATTCGTTGTTATTGGGAGCAGTTCCACCGTGCAACATCCTGATCGTGGGCAGGGATGGAGGCTGCAAGGCTGCATGACAGGAGGCGCTGGACATGGCAGAGCTGTAAAACACAAACAGTAAAATACTACAGTGCATACACATCAGGGGAGAAAATACAGAGCTCTATATTAAGAACTTCTACAGCTAAAACAGTGTGAGAGAAATATATACCTTCATTGTGGATGGTGTCTTTTGTTGCCTTCACAGGCGCAATAATCTGTGACGGTAAATCTAGAACAGTGAGATACAAGCAGGAGAGGTAAGTACTAGTAATATATTCTTAAAAATGTTCTTTCTTTTTTGAGAAAATCAAATATTTAATTCTAATATTTAAATATTATGGAGCTGCTGTGAGCTGCTGCTCTGATGATCTGTTTGAGACTGGTTCTCTGTGTGCTTTAAAATGAGGTTGTAACAAAAGAGCAAGCCAGATATCATGAGTACACGACATTATTTCACACATGACTACTACATATTAACTACAGATGTGATGTGTCAAATGAAGTGATATTTATCTGAGATATGCTGGAAATTGCAGAATTTGTGTCAAATGTCATACTTTGTCTCAACACATCAGGCTCCCGCTCTTCTATCCCAAGCTGAGGGGCAAGGGCAAGCAGCTGAGGAGTGACTGGTAACAGGGCCTTTACAGTGAGATTAAAAGAAAAATAAGAAACGTAAATGCGAATGGAGTGGTGTGGTGGAATAAAGTGAAAGGTACAGAAATATAATCACCTCTCACAGAACAAACAGTGGGCTCTGTAGGTCTACAGATAGCAGTAGCTGTGGGCACCGTCCTGTGTGCTGTAAAAACAATGTGTCATTTTCCTCACACATACAAGTTTGTTTATAACTCACATTCTGTCTTCACCTGTTGTCTCTTTCATTAAATTGTGAACAATGGTTATTTGAAATGAAAATATGCAAGAATACACTTTTTTTTTAGCATTTGAAAACAGGTAAAGCACAGAAACAATACCAATATACAGTCAAATGCAATCTGGCAATCAAAGATGTGACATGTAAACCCATTTCTAATCTAACATGCCAAATCCTTAAATGACAGCATATAGAAAGTGTGCAAAAACAGGAACACTTACCATCCTCGACGACATGTTAATTTCTTATGTTAGTGGGAGAACAACAGAACACAAGCATCAGAACAGGCTAGAACATGGCCAAAATAACACACAAGTCAAGATAAAATGGTAATGGCAGATGAAACAAAATCCTCCACCCTCACTGATGCAGAAACCTGTTGGTGTAGACACAGCCATGGCTCTGGGAACCATTGCTCGTGGCCCTGAAAGCACAAGTGACTTACTAGAATGTTATCACATATGGTGAACTTTAAAGAATTTATTTGTATAAGTTTCTCCGTGTAGTTGAATTAAGATCAGCCTACCTCCTTCTGTGTCAAATTTGGAGGGAGACAACCCCATCATCCCTCTCTCCAACTCCTCATCCTCCTCCATCACTAGGAGATTGAACAATAACATTAATGTCAAGTGAATTAAATATTGTCATAAACTCAGCCTTTGCACATTTATTTAGCTGACTTATAGTGCTGGAGGTTTGTGTGGAGGCAGGTGATGCACTGGGGACTGCAGGTGGTGGTGGACAGGCCTCTGCTGTCTGCTGCTTCTGGATGTATTGCTGCAGGTTGTACATCTTGCTGTTTGGCACGTACTTCACTCCTAAGATGAAGGCAGCATAACCGTCAGCCCTACTCTCCCAGATCTGCCTCCAGATGTCCTTCGCCCTGGCTCCGAAGCCCACAACATTGTCACCCTCTGATGCCACAGGCAGTGCAGGCTTCTGGGAGGCCAGGTAGTCCTTCAGGTCCACAATTTCCTGGAAGCTCCTGGCGTAGTCCAGGAATGACAGGAGACTGTCTTTGCTGTGGTCCCTGAGGGTTGAAGGTCCCATTTCTCTCCTCCTCTTCTACCTTCTTCATCAGGTAAATGATGTAGCCTACATCATTTTCAAGGAGCCACCTAAACAGTTTCCCCTTGTACTTCCAAAATTGCAGGATGTACTCCCCCATCACCTCCAAGCAGACATGTCCCCTCCCCGCTGACAGACCTCAGCGAGAACATTCGTCCTCACCACCACATGACTCTGGGAGGGGGACTTGTCCTAAAGTGCAGGATTTTTTTGAAATCTTCATTGCCTCTTCAGAAGGGTCCTGCTGCAGGTGGCCTGACGGACCCTTTCTGAAGGACACCGTCTTTCTTCCTGGAAAGAAGTTGGTTGACCTCTTCATACTTCGTGTGCACAGCAAAACACAATGCTGATTATGTAGTAATGATTTTTAAAATAAATCTCACTGTTTTATCAGCAGAGTTATAATAATAATAATACATTTTATGTATATTGCACTTTTCATAGTACTCAAATACACTTTGCAACAAAACAAACAGACAAAAAATCATTAGTTCTTTATGTAACATTAATTAGCATTTCTAATGGCTACAGATATATGGACGGACAGACAGCAAATAGATAATGGAATTAAAATGCCTTGGTGTGACACCATTAATAATTAAATATTCTCTCTGACATATTAACCCCAGTTTTACATGTAGGCTAAAAATAGACATACAGTATGCTGTAGTAGTTACACATTCAAGTGTATTTTATTCATATAGCCCTAAATCACAATCACATTGTCTCAGTGGGTTTTACAGTCTGTACAGTAAAAGACATCCTCAGTTTGAAGACCCTCGACTCGAACACAGAAAAACTCCCCGGTGGAAAAAAACACCCTGAAGCGGTGGGAGGGGGGATCTGAAGAGGTCTCTGAAAGAGCCAAAGAGGAGGGATATCCCATCCAAAATATACACTATTTTGTCAAAATGAATGAATAATGAATGAATGAAAAACAATTAAATGAAAGGATAAACCTAAATAATAATGGCACTAAATGAAAGCAGGTTTTTGAAGAAGTATCACTACGATAGAAATTAAAGACCAAGTGAAAGCTCTTCCAGATGTAAAATATGAATACAAAATTAGCTGTGTTAAAATTGACACATATATATATTTCATACAGACTGTTATGTAACTGCTAGCTAATGTAACTTTAGCTAACTAACAATACAAAAACCAAGTTACAACCCTGCCATTACGACAAAAATACAACATAACGTTAACCTATGCATTTACTTCTATACATTTATCAACATTAATTTAATAAAGAACAATCAGATACTTAGGCTTGAGAAGTCCGACGACAACACAGGGAAAATATGTTGCAGAACAATAGAAACCGGTGCTATTTACCTCTGCTGTTGTTTGCCGTTGTCTCCGATAACACTCTCTGAAATGTCAAAAAGGGGCTCCTTACCTTTATCCCCCGGGGGCGCAACAGCACTCCCAAAACCCCGCTAGTGGTCAAAAATATATTACATCCATAGTGATAAGAACTACCATAAGGAATGAATGGGAAAAGTTAAGGAAGTTAAGGCTTACTATATCCAGCTCACAGGCGCCCCATATACTGAGGCTGTGCTCTCGGCCACAGGTTTGAGTCCACCTGTGGCCACTACTCCTGTCAGTGCTCCTGACCATGGCACTGGCATAAGACCTGGAGTTGGTCCCCGGGCGCTGTACTGTAGCAGTACACTGCTCCTAGCATGTGTAGTTAAGGTTAACTATGAATAGGACAGGTGAAATGCAGATAATGAATTTCCATGTGGGGATCGATAAAGGACTTATTATTATTAATGTTGAATAATTTGGTCTTTAGTGCTTACATTGCTCTGCGTGCTTTTCTTTGAGTCAGTGTATTGCCATATTGAAATTTCCTGATGCAGATGTGGTTAAAGCAAGGTAGGTATACGTCCTTGTGTGTTTAATGAGGTTGGTTTTATAAAGTTAAATGGTATTTTGTTTTCAACAGATCACGTTTTTTCTGGAAGAACATTATCTGAGCTTCCTTTAGATTGACCTTTAAAGACTTTAAAGTTATAGCAGAATTGTTCCAGAATGCTAAGGTAATGTTTGAGACCATCTCTGGTTGGGGACAACAGAATTAGGTCATCTGCATAAAGCAGGTATCTGATCTCTGTGTCTGAGACTATGAGGCCCTCTCTCTCTCCCTTGGCTTTCAAAAAGTTGCAGGGGCTCTTCTGCACATTAAGTACAGCTTTCTTTTCAGCCAGTTCCCGCTAAAATAAAACTGTGATCATGCCCATTTACTGTTGCTGTCCATGCCAGAACAAACCCATTGACCTGGAGGTAGTGCATGGCACAACAGCCCCATCCCTCCAGTCCTGGGCCAGGCTCCGGTGGGGGCCACCTGGAGCTCTGGCTACGCCAGCCTCAACACTTTGAGGAGCAGGCCAAGGGGAGGAGTTGAGGTAAAGAGAGAGATACATGGTACGATACGGGAGAGAAAAATGACAGATATTTCCATTTGAACCCAAATCCCACCTTCATATCTTATTTCTCTCCCACCAGCCCCACCCATCCTTTCCACATTTCTGTTTTCTTTCCTCTACATAACTCTGCAGTTATTTTTCACAACAGTAAGCTGAAACTACTATACCAAGTATTTATATGGAGGCATGTGTGCAAGTGCATATGAATGTGCTTATTTTGTTCATGAACTACAGTGTTTGTAGAGTGGGAGCAGTTTAAGTGAGTGATATTTTCCATGTACTCTCCAAGAGCAAGACTATCAATTTCAAATTGGATAGCTGCTTCATGTTCCATAATCATTTCCACCTTGGTCACAGCAACAATTTCTCTGCACTACTGTGGGCAGATGCTCACTCAGTTGGACTGTACACAGTAATCATGATTTAAGGGTAAAATGTAATTCATTCATGAGTACTCACAAAATATTTTCCAAATATAAACAGGTTGTAATCATTTGCAAATGAGCTGCAAGGTATGTATTGAACAGTGTTTCTAAATCCATATAGTAATATCTGGTGAGCCTGTTTACCTCTGGAATGTTCCTAACGGGTGTGCATTCCACAACTTTCTCCAGTCATTCATTTCTCCTGATTTCTTTCTAACACATTCAGAACTGAACATGTTGTTGACAAGCATCACACTGTCAGCCCTGGGCATATAACACACATACAGCCATCACTGTAGAAATCTCATACGTGTGTTGCAAGCTGTCGTTGGCTGCTCTCTTAGTGTAATTGTTGTCACTAAGCTCTTCCTTCATAAGTTTACTGTGTAAGTAGGCGTGCTTAATATGCACACACACGGGTCATGTGATATTGTCCTCCACTTTTGTGTTTCAAATATTTAGCTCTTCTGTTCCCACTCTCCCCTTGTTTTGGAAATTTTACAGTGCATGATTTTCTGCCCCACTCTCTCATAGCTGCTGGTAAGTTACATGAGTGCAGTTTACTCCTTTGACCTGATCATGCAGACAGGTTTTGGAGCAAGGGAGGAACATTGCACAGCATGTTTCCCTTTCTCTTTATAAATGTCAAATAAAACAATATTTGGTCAATATGGGGGTGTTGTTACACACCTTGTATCCATTCTTCCAGCATCTATAACCATTTGTACACAGAGACTCCGCCTCAGCACAGCATTGAAAGCTTGCCAGTAGGCTCTGTACACAAGCATGGGAGCAAACTTCGCTTGTGCCAAGAGTCAGCAAACCAGTTTCTGGTTTACCTCCCCATTATATGAACTTGCTGAAGAAATGTGAAGTTTTTGAGACAAGATCAGCCCAAATCAAACGTTACCAATTTCCACTATATCGTTAATGACTGCTCCCAGAAACCAGCAAGGAAAAAGGGATTATACCTGTACATTGAGATACCTGCAGAACTATGTAGCTAAGTTACAGATGGCTAGTTCGCAGTGTGCTAACTGTATAGCACTGTTGTTTGTGTCAGTTTGATTTAATACATTAGCTTGTTTTTCTTAATTTGCACATTGCTGTACAAACTTTCTGCCCCTCTCAGAGCTTCTGATGAGGATCAAGTAAAGTGACTGTCAAAGCATTGTGTTACAAATGATATAAATCCATGTGGAAATCTGACAAGCCTCAAAACTTGAGTGTATGATGAAGCTAGGACTGACAAGCCCACCTAACCAGTACCAGCCAACTCATAATGTAATAAATAGCCTGTTGTTCTTGATGTTCCTGGGGATTGCTAAAAAGAGTAGAGTTGGCAGGTAAGTTAACCTAGCAGATCCCCAGCTGCATTAAAGTATTCTTGTTGGCCTGTCTGCCACTCTGACTCTCTCTCTTTCTCTTTCTGTCTCTATCTTATTTGTATTTCTTCTTCACCCAACCG
>JAPQLA010065242.1:0-10358 GCA_029822935.1 Naso vlamingii | reverse complement strand
TCCATTAAAATCACAAATTTTGATCCTGTGGCTAAAAACAATAAATATCCTTTATTGGTGTTTTTTTTTAGCTTCAAATACATTGAAACTGCAAAAAATGGAAATTCCACCGGGTGGCGCCATTTTTCCACTTATGCCAGCTATTTATGTGAGAGTTAAGTTTCACATTTGGGACTCCTTTGATAAAAGAGGGGAACAGCAGACTCAGTGAATACATTATATTGACCAAAGTGGTCTCATTTTGTTGTCAGAGATGTCAAACTGTGGTTCATTTGTAGTGATGACAAATATGTGTTTGTATAGTCAAGGTGTAGACGCTAAAATTCAAGTAAAGTAAAATAATTTCAAAAGGAGCTCTGCTATTTATTGTGTGTTTTTTCATATAAAAGCCCTTGTGGTATCCTGAAGAAAAGTAGCATTTAACAGGTTAAAATTCTGAAATAAATGATGAAAGTGGTTTTTATGATCAAGACTGAAGTTCAAAAGACAGAAAAAAATGGAATGATACTTTCATGTAGTATTTGTGTATTGATGTGAAGTACACAAAATACATGAAAGGTAGTATGTCCTTGAGCCAGGACTGAAAACATCACACATCAAAGAATCCCACATCAAAAGTTATTAAAATCTTTCTGATCGGATTAACGGCGTGGGCGTGACGCGACCGCCATTTTGAGCGTCTCGCCGTGAAACAGGAAATGCTTATAACTTCAGTGTGCATTGTTCTGTATGAACCAAACTTTAAACATTTCACAAGGGTGCCAGCCTGAACGCATCTGTATGACCAGTTTCACTTACAGACATAGCACCCCCCCATTGGGAACAGGAAGTAAGCCACTTAGTAAAGTTGAATTTTTTTCACAAACTTGTTGAGCTGTACGCAGTGCTTACTGCGACGACGCGCTTTTTCCCCGACTGTGGCGCTCCCCGATGGGTGCAGGGGTGCGAGGGCCCGTTCAACGCTGCTTGCAGCTTTAATTTACATTGTTGTCATGGTGATGTGACGTGAGGGTTGTGACATATACCTCCTTTTCATGCTACACAATTGGTTGATGCGTTTATTCGCCGGGCGAAAGCTCAGAAAAATCGACAACAGTGCGAAAAAAAATAATGGCGCATTTTCGCCGTGACACATTTGTGGGCGGTGTGAAAGGACTCGTGATGAAAACCGGGGTTCGAAAAAAAATATTGACGCGAAAATTATTCGCATGAAAAATACGTCCCCGGTGTGAAAGGGCCTTCAGTGTGGCTGAATTTCAGCATACGAATGGCTTCAGGGTGGGACTCTTATCACACACATAAAGTTTCATGCAGATTGGACAATGTACAGTGGAGTTATAAGCATTTGATTTTTGTTGGCGAAATGCTCAAAATGGTGCCCACGCCACGCCCACACCGTAACTCCGATTCTGACAATTTTAATAACTTTTAATCCCAAAGGGGTCAAGAGCACACCCAGCGATTTTCATGAGGATACGACAAAATCCCTAGGAGAAGTTTGTTAAATTCTGATGCCTGAAATCGCCAAAAACGCGCTTTAAAAAAAAATTTCAACGCAAAATACTGGGCTTCCTGTTGATCTGACAAAAAAGTCCAAGCACGCAAATCTGATCGTCTTGGCATGCTCTACATGCCTACCAAATTTCGTATGAATCGGTCAAACCACTGATTTTTCATGAATTTTTAAGCACTTCTAGGGGGCGCTGTGGAGCCGTTTGGCCCCGCCCACTTGCGAAACCAATGAAATATGTTAAATGGTCACAAGACTGATTTTTGTGCCTAGTTTCATGAGTTTTGGAGCACGTTAAAGTCCTCAAAATCGCGTAAATAGGGGCGAAACAATAATTCCTTGAATTACTATAGGTCCTCGCACCGTTTCGGTGCTCGGGCCCTAATTCATTATTTGATGTGTGTGTGCGATAGAGAGTATGCGTGCATGCATTCAAATACCTAAAGGCAATGAAACAGCTCAATGTATATCCTTGTCCTTGTGTATATGTCAGTATTTGATGATCTGGGAATGAGTCTATTGATTTATAGACTAGTACTAAATCAATAAATGAAAATTAAATCAAGATGCTAAAAACTATGAGAAAGAAATCTTCTGACACTTTAATCAGCAAATAAAAATGAGACATGAATGAGAAAAAATAACACGGAGGAAATGAAAAATGTGAAATTAACTCAACTTCATAAACAACAGGCACTTTACTTGCTTGTTAGGATTAGATTTTGTAACTTATCCCACCTGCATTTGGGAAGGCAGTTAAGGATATAATGACATAATGTGTGGCAGGCAACTATCTATGCCTGTTAGCAATAGCAACATGCTAATTTAGTATGCATCATGTCTACACAGAAATATTTGTGCCACTTAAGCAGTGTCGCTAGGGAGATAAGGGCAAAGCTAATGCAATCAATGCCCCGATGGACCACCACAGACCATAAGCATTCAAGGCTGAATATGAAACATTCAGAAATTCTATTGTGATAGTGACACTGGTGGCAGTAAGTGAGAAGCAGTGACCAGCCAGTTGCTTGTGCCCGTGTGCCACGGTATACACATGAAGATGTGACTGTCCGGTCGCAATAGATGAGGTAAGTTTTGTTGCGCTGGTATTTTAGTTTGACCAATATTATGATTCAGAACAGTTATGTTAGTCAGCAGAAAAACATGCCTTTGCTGAAACTTTTTGTCTTTGCTGGAACTGGCAATAAAAATGTTATTGATTCATAAATATTACATATTCTGTCTTTAACACACCCACTTCACAAGCACCATAACATACAGTGCACAACAAGGTAAATCAGCTGATTCAGGCTCTTCTCCTTACTGAATTGTAAAATGTCACTGACACCATTTTTTTAACCTTACTGTTCTCTGTCTCCCGTAGCTACTTCCATCTTAGGAGCTACAGCTACAGCAAACAAGGAGGTTAAACACATGGCTTCAGTAAAGCACAGCGATTTTTAATGTTGAGGCTTCAAGACACTGGAGACATTTTATAGATTATGTATTTTTTTTACGTTTGGTAATATAAGTCTTGTTTTGATCAGAACAAAAGGGTCATTGCCAACACTTTCCATCATAGTTTGGATTAACAAAATTAACACTGGACACTATGGAGCCATTTTATGGTTTTACTATGTATTTTTTAATGTTTGAAAATTGGTCACCATTCATTTCAATTGTTTGAGAGATTTCTGAAATGCCTTTTTCCTGTGAAGCAGTGTTTTGTGGATTGAAAAACTTCCATCGGAATGAGAGTAAATAGATAATGACTGAATTTTCATTTTAGGTCAACATATCCCCTCAAATACTTCTGGCAAATTAGATATGAACTGGAAAAGCGCAAAAATTAAACTTCAGCTTCTTTACACGTAAGGATACTCTTGTTTAGGCTTCACTTGATCCTTGAGGGCCAATTTGGATCTGTTCTCCAAGTCCTTCTCATAGGCTTTAAAGTCATCTTTGGTATACCTTCCACCTGGGAAACACATAAAGTGATGAGTAACATCTAATGAATCACAGAGTAAGAATTAACTTACGGTGTGGAGTTGAATTGTACGGAATGTGGAAACTATGTTTACATTGGTGTTATTGGCTCACACTAGCAAACCACAAAGGCTTCAATACGAGTACCTGTCCCTTTCCATTTGATCTTTGCAACAGACTGGCTGAAGTCTACATGAATGCGCCGATCATCAATGAGCACGTTGTCCATTTTGAAGTAGGCCTTTTCACAATCTTCTTGCTGCAGTGACAGAAAACACAAAATGAAGAAACCATGATAGTATTGCTTACAATATCAGATTTTCACTACAAGACAGAATCAAATCAAAACAAAATTCATTTATAAAGCACATTAAAAAAGAAAAGCAAAAAACAAAAAACAAACAAAGCTGACTAGAGAGTTGTAAAATAGGATAACAAAACATGAAGTTTGCAATTTCTATAGGTATACTACGTACACGTAAGAACACAAATGTGCAGCATATAAAGTTATACACATTATATTTCATCTACAAAAACAAATCCCGAGGTCAAAAGGATGCTCCAAATAAAAAACAAGCAAATTAGAACAGCTCCAAATGAATGCAACTTGATCACAAAGTTTTTCTGCAGTTTATTTACTGGAGGAAATACAGTGACAGAATGAACCATTTTCAAAAACCTCCTTTGCCGTGTGTTTGCTATCAGATATCTAAGAACAAGTAAGAGCCTCACTGACTCACTGTGTATAAAAGATATGTGAAATGAAGTGCCAAACTACTGCTTCAACCAGACATTTTGACGACCACGACCACCAAGTGTACCACACACCAGTGGGAGATTTAAAAACAGCTAGAAGCAGTTAGCAGCTAACTTGAAAATGGACAGCAACCTTACCTTCCTTATATACAAAAGAGTGTGGGAAAGGCACGCCTGGGCAGAGGACAGGACTGACTGCCATAACAGAGATGATTAATGATTGTTATTATCATGTTATGCCATTATTATTGCTTGGAAGGGATGTCCCAACACCTATGTCATATGTACCATGAGACACCTACACTGTTTTTTTGTTGTTTTTTTCATGTCACGCTTTTTTATGCACCGCAGCACTGGCAGGCTATCTCACACTATGGGGCAGCATTTTTCACATCATTAGGTTCCAAACAAAATTGGTGTAAACTAAGTCTTTAAGTGGTATTTCACAATTTTTGTGTAAAAAAGCTACTGTGTGCCTGTTATGCTAAACCAGAGTTACAGAAATACATATTACTTGCTAAAAGTCTACATCACGTAAAAAGGCATCTGACTGCAGCAGGAGTATTTTAAAGAACACCGTGGTTAAGTCCTTTAATTGCCATTTATCTTTAATATTCATAAACAGCTTTTTGTCATTGCTATGCCCTAAGCTGTCATTGCTGTCATTGCTAACCCTAACCCTAAAGGCCAGAGACAATACTTACAGCTCCTTGCCAAATTACTTGGTCTACAGAAAATTAACCAGAACTAGTTCAAACAACTGACAAAACTAATGGTGCATAACTTTACTACAAGGAAGTGACTCTTGAAGAGCCAAAACTAGGTGAATACTAGTCAAAAGTAGAGGTCAACCGATTGTTTGGTTTGGCTGACAGACCAGTACCGATAGGACATTTTGAGATTAGTTCCTATCAGCACCAGTACTATCGGTGTCCACTGATGTTAGAGGAGCACTAATCGATTGGCGTTGAAAGCCCTATTATGCCTTGATCTGCGCTCGGCCGTACCTTCTCTGTGTAGCTGTGTTACATGTGTGCTTGTCATGGACTCCACTTCCTTCTGAATCTATAGACTCTCATAATCCAAGATGTAGCGACTACATTGTGATTGTTTTGTTGTTGTGCTCTGTACATGTGACATCTAATGCACATCTGTCTGTCCTAGGGAGAGGGACCCATCCTCTGCGGTTCTCTGAGGTTTCTTTTTTTACCCTGATTCTTTCCATCGATTCAGGGTTTTTTAAGTTTTTCCTCATCCGGTGAGAGGGTCTAAGGACAGAGAATGTCACGTCTGTGCAGTTTTTGAAGCCCCCTGAGACAAATTGTAATTTGTGATTTTGGGCTATACAAAACTAAATTTGATTGATTGATTGAAGTTCCACGTAGTGCCTCACAGCCCTCAGTGTGTCATAGCCCTTCAGCGACACACCTTTTAACAGCAAGCCAAACACAACAAGCATTTTGTTGGCTGTGTGGAAGTTTTGCACAGAGTTGAGAAAAGCGCCACATGAAGCAGTACGCTCATTTACAGCGGTGAGAACAACTAAGTATGTTGTTTAATCTATTCCCCCACGTTCATTCACCTGTCCGTATGAGCAGCCTCCAGTCCTTATGTAAATCTCTGTTTTCTCCAAGAGTGAATGATCCGGGTGGAGAGATGCCCGTCCTGCTTCTTTAGAGAGTGGGAGATTTCGTGGCCTGGGATCATCGTCCGGACTGCTCAAGACTGTCACAACTAATAGACTTTGCAGGCCTCTAGTTCTATGGACTGCACTACCATTTTGATCAATAGATCACATATTTGATCTATAGACTGTGCTCCTGGACTCATGGACTTCACCTCCTTCTGGATCTATACACTCGCAGAATCCAGATGAAGCTCCTTGTGACAAATTGTAATTTGAGATTTTGAGCTATAAAAAAATAAATTTGATTGATTGATTGATTGACTCTGCTATCCACACTTCTCAGTTAATTCAAAGAAGTTGGCTGTTAGTGGTACATGCCACTTTTAGCTTAACTGAACGATTGATTTTTGAGAGAAAAGACAAGAAGAGGACAGAGCAAAGAGCTCCGACTTAATTTCGCAGTGCACGCCCTCTTCGTAGTTTTATAAATTAACACACTTTAACAGATGAGATCAACCCGTGTTTTAACGGTTTTATCTATTTAGTGCTGTCGCACACGTGTCAGGAAAACATCCAGAGGCTGCTGACCTTATATGCATATCAACTCATGTAAGCATATGAACGCTGTAATTTAATTGTCATCACAACGATTTTAACTACAACAGGGATGAACACTGAGGAAAGCAAAGCTTACCGTGGATTTCAGATTATCTGTCTTGCAAAAGAAAACAAACAAACAAAAAAAAAACCTGCAAGTGTCTCTATTTAACACCGCAGCAAAGGCAAAGAAAAGTTTAACTTTCTCCTGTGCCTGTGTGTGCTAAATGGGCACTGCCTGATGCATAACAGTTGTCAATCAAAGACAATTAACAGATTTCCTCCGATGTATGAAGGATTATTTGGACAAAAAAAAAAGATAATAATAAATAGACGTAAATTATTCTATCACTGGACAGGCAGTTTATTTCTTTTTTGATACAGCAATATGATGCGAGCTACTTAATTCTAGAAAAGAAAAATAGCTAAGAATTAAAAACGTATTTTAATATTAATTTAGTATTATTCAACGTATTACTTGTTTTGATTTTGATGTACACTTTGTACTACTACTACTTTGTTCACTTATTTGTATTTTTATAGGTATTGTGTTCAGCTCTGTAATTTGTCAGCATGAAATTGGCCGATTAATCGATTATCAGCTTTTTCCTGATTTAGACTATCGCCAGGTATCGGTTATCAGCAAAATCCACTATCTGTCAATCTTGTACGTTCACAATAGACAGCTAAGGATCGAACATATTTGAAAGACTTTCCCAATTCTATAGTAATACTTTTATATCATGACTCTAACAGCCAATTTGACAGTTTTAAACACTTCATAACAAAACTAAATTGTGGAGTTCATGACTTCCATTATTCACATCCTGCAGAGGTTTTTCCATCCATTATTTGTACTAGATAATATACACTGTATTTACACAAGAATGATCAATGTCTACTTGCAAAATTTTGGTGTATATATGAATAAAACACCAGCAAGTCCGGTATGATTTAAGTTTACTTGGATACTGTAGGTCACACAGACACATAAGAAGCTTACCTTCTCAAATTCAATAAACGCATAACAGAGGGAATCTCCAGTTTTCCAGTCTCTGATGATCTCACAGCTACAAACAACACAGTATCATCAGAATTTTAATAACACAGACCTGAAGAAAAATGTAAGTGCATATAAAATTTCTGCATGCTGAAACATTTCTTTACGCATAGAATAAAAAATGTTGAAACATTTCTTAACACATAGGAGGTTAGTGTCACCTTTTTATGGACCCAAAGCGAGAAAAGATGATTTCTAGGTCCTCATCTGTGGTTACTGGGTTCAGTTTGCATACAAACAAAACGTTCTCTGGAGGCCTTATATCTGCATCAGGGAGGTCACCCACCTGGAACGATGTTCGACAAAAGAGCGCAGAAATGTCTCAGACTGCATCTTTACTATTTTCAGTTTGGGACTGAGAGCAGACTTCTTCCTCTCACTAGGCTGGCCCTGAACAGTCGACTAATCGACTTAATGAGCCTGACTCAACTTCCACAGTCAAATAGTCACAAAACGGATATTTATTATTGTTATAAGGTCATCATAATGCAGACTTATCAAATAATGAGTGAGGAAAAATGATGGAACCAAAGGTTAGACTTTTTCAGTGTCTATCATTTTGATAGACAGGATCGTAAAAAAATTTCCTCATAATATATTTTTAGCTGTCATTTAGCTTTATATAAATAATATCTATAATAATATATATTATTAAAATTATACATATATAGTTATTTTTATAAATATATGTGTGCGTGTGTAATTTTTATATATATATATATATATATATATATATGTATAATTCCCCCCCCCCCCCCAACATTCAGTGGTTTTTCTTCATTTTTATTACTTTCCACATTATAGATAAATACTGCACACATCAAAACTATGACAGAATACATATGGAATTATGTAGTAAATAAAAAGTGTTAAACAAACCAAAATATATTTTTAACTTTAGATTCTTCAAAGTAGCCACCTCTTGCTTTGATGACAGCTTTGCACACTCTTGACACTCTCTCAATCAGAGTCATTGGGTAGTCACCTGGAATGGTTTTCAATCAACAGGTGTGCCTTGTCAAGAGTTAATTTGTCGAATTTCTTGCCTTCTTAATATGTTTGAGACCATCAGTGTTGTGCAGAGGTAGGGTTAGTACACAGCTGTATACAGTGCATAGCCCTACTTGACTACTGTTCTAATCCATATCACGGCAAGAACCAGTCAACTAAGTAAAGAGAAATGACAGTCCATTACTTTAAGACATGAAGGTCAGTCAATCTCGACAACTTTGAATGCATCCTTATGTACAGCTGTGAACACCATCAAATGCTATGATGAAACTGGCTCTCATTATGAGCGGAAAGGAAGACCAAGAGTTACCTCTGCTACAGAGGATAAGTTCATTAGAGATACCAACCTCAGAAACCGCAAATTAACAGCACCTGAGATCAGAGCCCACATAAAAGCTTCACAGAGTTTAAGTAGCAGACACATCTCCACATCTACTGTTCACAGGAGACTATGTGAATCAGGCCAAAATGGTCGATTTGCTGCAAAGAAGCCACTACTGAGGAAGAACAAGAAGAATGAGAGAATTTCTTGAGCCAAGAAAAACAAGGAATGGACATTAAACCAGCAGAAATCTGTACTTTGGTCTGATGAGTACAAATTTGAGATTTTTGGTTCCACCGCCTATGTCTATGTGAAACGCAGAGAAGGTGAGCGAATGGTTTCTGTATGTGTGATTCCCACCATGATGCATGAAGGTATGATGGTGTGGGGGTGCTTTGCTGGTGACATTGTTGGTGATTCATTCAAAATTCAAGGCACACTTAACAAGCATGGACCACACCATTCTGCAGCGACATGCCATCCCATCTAGTTTGCGCTTAGTGGGACCATCACTTGTTTTTTAACAGAACAAAGACCTCAAACATACCTCCAGGCTACGTGAGGGTTATTTCACCAAGAAGGAGAATAGTGCTGTGTCAGATGACCTGGCCTCCACAATCACCCAACCTACACTCAACTGAGATGACTTGGGATGAGTTGGACCACAGAATGAAGGAATAGCAGCCAACAAGTGTTCAGCACCTCTGGGAACTCCTTCAAGACTGCTGGAAAACCGTTCCAGGTGACTACCTCATGAAGCTGACTGAGAGAATGCGAAGAGTGTGCAAAGCTGTCATCAAAGCAAAAGGTGGCTACTTTGAAGAATCTAAAATATACAACATGTCCTGGTTTGTTTAACACTTTTTTGTTGACTGCATAAATCCATATGTTCTTTCATAGTTGTGATGTGTTCAGTATGAATCTACAGTGTAGAAAATAAAAATGAAGAAAAACCATTGAATGAGAAGGTGTGTCCAAACTTTTGACTGGTACTGTGTGTGTGTTGAAGACAACTGCGGAAGTGACATAAGCGCTTACTGTTGTAAAGATCTTTGGTAGTGAGTCAGGCAGGCAGAACTAGACATTACACCGGCAACACATGCATTTGTTTTGGAAGCGAGTGAAGAGAGACAGCAGGTAGGAATGTCACAAGAACCGATACTTTGGTATCAAGTCGATGCCATCAGTGTAAAAATACGATGGTACCCATTTTTCTATGGTACCGCAGGTTCCAGGCATACAATTTTGCCTTCAGTGGGCTGTAACAAATTCTTACGGAACTGACGGGGGCAGTATACAATTTACAAGTGTTTAAGTCTGCGCCGAAGAAGAGCGCCTACCAGCCGGTAAACAAGCACACGTGAAAGCTGGCTAACGTTACTCTGGGTGCTCCACCACAGTTGATTGCGGAAAAAAAACAAAACAAAACACACACACAGCAAGTGTCAAGTATGGAAGTATTTTCCATTTGAGGCGGATAGAAACGGTG
>JAPQLA010065039.1:0-10368 GCA_029822935.1 Naso vlamingii | reverse complement strand
AAAAAAAAAAAAAAAAAAAAAATATATATATATATATATATATATATATATATATATATATATATACAAATACACAGTACAGAAATACAAATTTTGTATAATTAGAAAGTCTTTAATAGCTCCAAAAACTGAAAGATTTTCTCCTCATGTACACTGAAAGAACTGGTCAGTTTCCAGGCTGCTTAAAGATAATAATCTACATCTGCAAGCCACTGTGGCCATTTAATTTTATGTTGGTCACAACAAGACCTGTAAGGTTTTGAGGATTAATTACCGATGCATTCTTCAATTGCAGACCACTTTTGGCCATCACATTCGGCTTCAGCCCACCAGCCTTCAGATAAAAGCTTGTACCCTTCATTACAGGTGTAGTACACCACGTCATGGTATGGGACAGATGCAAATCCATTTGAAACATTGGGTTTCTGACATGCTGTAAATTACAAAGAAAAAAAAGTTTTAACCAGATAGCATAAATTAATCACTTTGAACATTTTGTCATTGTCATCATCAAAATTTCAGTTTGTCTAATACAACCAACTGAATACCTGCAAAACTAGTTACATTTTCAGCTGTACTGGATATTTTGCTAATTTTACCCTGCAAACACACCTAACTAAGACTTATAACTTTGAGAAAATGTGACTCATTAAATGTGGCTATAACTTGCCTTGTAATTTCGTTAAACAATCATGTTTGATGAGAAATTTGTTATGCAGCCGCCTAAAACAAATTCAATTAAATTTCTTCAGTAATTCACACACCCCTCAGGTGCACTGGTAAGATTCAAATATTTTGAAACAGAAGATTTCATAGTTTTAATCATCACATTCTAGAATAATAGATATGTGCAAGGTAAAGGTAAAGGTAAAGCAGCTTTTTGTCAGTATACAATGAACTGTACAATTGCCAACCTAACCTAATGTGCCTAACATGCATGCTTTGATGGTGGAAGGAAACTGGAGAACCCACGCAGACACGAGGAGAACATGCAAACTCCACACAGAAAGGTCCAAACCCAGCCAGGGCGATCCCAGGACCCTCTTAATGTTAGAGGGGCAGACCTGGATTGAAACCCAGGACCTTCTTGCTGTGAGGCAACAGAGCTAACTACTAAGCCATTTCAAAATGAATGCAAGTAAACGGTTGTTACTTTGCCAGGGGGCATTTTGAGAAGTCTGGCAAAATGAGACACTCAAAATCTATACACTGTTAAATAATCACATAGATGTTGTTATATTGTGTTGTGATTGAGATTCTGACCTACTATGCATCATAGAAAGAGACAAGTAGATATTTTTCGCTTAAAATCACTTCTGTTTGTCATTATTGTGAGTAGACACGGGACAGCAGAAGCCTCCTGCCTCTCACTGTCATGGATGGCTGCTGTCATCCCGGAGGGAGCTAGCATGAAGTATTATTACAGACAGACGGAGGGTGGCTACTTCTTCCACACATTCTGTAAATTCAGCATTTTTTAAACTGCTGAAGACACTACATACTACCCAATTACTTTTCTTTGGTCCTGTAATGTAACTTTTGGGTTTAATTGTCGGATAATTCTATTCTATATTGAATGTCTTATTTTGAATGATATCCAGTGAAGAATCTGTTCCATTATCACGATTTGGCTTGGCACTTGGCTGCTGCAGGAAGTTCATGCCTAGCTGTTTAATTAAACAGTTAGTCCAAGCATTAGCATTATCTTGGCTTGATTATTGGTCAGTTGAATGGTCCAACACAACAGAAACTAATTTAAATAGACTGCACATAGCACAGAGCAGAACAGCTTACATTGCTCTACACTGCTCATACAGAGCAAATGTGAGTTACATGAATAATCGTTTGGCCTGGTTAAGTGTGAAAACTAGGTTGCAGTTTTCTTTAGTGATATATATTAGAAACATCATCATAACCAAAACTCCAGAAATACTTTATAAACTCTCATTTTCATCAGACAGACAGTATTACTCTACTTGACAATCATCAGAAGGTGGCTTTTTGCTGTCTTCCTGTAGAACGAGTGTGTAAACCAGAGGATGGCATTATTGAGCAATGGTAGCATGGTATACATGACCAAGTTTTTTGCTTTTAAAAAGCAAGAACTGATGTTTTCACAAAGAGTAAAACTTGTATTTATTTACACGTGGAATAGTGTAAAACACTAAGTATACTTTTGATGGTCTTGAAGATCTGAAATGGATGTAGAGCTACTTAAACAACTTATTGCAGATCACAGCATGTCTAAACATGTCAAGGTAAATACATCTCCTACTCAAGTCTGATAAAAAGTAACAACAAAATCATGTAATCATTTGTAGTGCTACGGTATGCGACAGTCTTTTGAGTTTGTGTTGGTTGTTGTGCGTAATGTGTTCAGTCATATATGAATGATATAACTGTAGAATAATGTAATCTAGTTATTGAATGTTGACGATGAAAATAAGGAGACCCAAGGAAGAATGGCTACTGTTGTCAACAGAAGCTATGGGGATCTTAATAAACAAACATACAGGTAGGCACACTATTTGACAAAAAACTGGCCCAAGGTTCATGCATGCAGGAACATATTTTTGCTGCATGGCAATGTGTGCACATGATCGGGGTGACTACATTTTTAAGAATTGCACAAGCGTGCCAGTAAACTATCGTTTTGCTGGTGACGCATTTCAAGCGATGAGTCTGGCGGTGATCTCTGCATGCGCATACTTCCATTCATTTACGGTATGTTAAGACACATTATATTTTCTTCCTGTCAGCAACCTAACTGACAGCCGCAATCAGATGAAATACCATCTTCAAAGTCATCTTCAAAATAAAGCAAATGATGCAAGCTGCTACGTGACAGAACACACTTTACCATTAAATCAAAAGGAAATCAACAATGAAGATTTTTTAGGAATTAAATGCGTTTACCACTAAATTAGCAGGGCTTTGTTCAGCTCTATTCTTTAATAAAAGCAAGTCTATTGACAGCGCAGGGAGGAAGAATTTGTGCATCTGTACTTCCTTACCTGTACATGATGAATTTCCTGACCAACCATTTTTCTCACAGGTTCGAGTAGGATTTCCGTAAAAACCCTCCTTGCAATGATAAGTGACCTGTTCTTGGAGTTCGTATTCCCGCTTGGGGTCGACAATTTCTGCATTTGGGATATCCGTTGGGTCACACATTTTTTCTGAAAAAAAACAAAACAAAAACAAAAGCAACAGACACACACACACAAAAAAGGAGATAAATAAATACAAATTAAGGTCTTGCACTCCCCTGTTTAGCTTTGCTCAGTCTGATCGACTGGTAAGGTGATTGGCCACCACATTGTGACATCTAAATGTGTTCCCCAAAAGTCTTCAACATAATGCTGCAGACCCAATCCTTTTTTTGTTGAAAAAACCCTACATTCCTATGGCCCCTTCCAGGGCCGTTGCTAAGAATTCTGGGCCCCCTGAAAGAATATTGGTGAGGGCACCCGCTCTCAACTTTTCAGGGCCACTTTTTTACGACTATATATTTATCACTTATTTCTTTATTTTTCTGTTTCTCTCTGTTCTTTACAGTGCCTTTTTTTCTCAATGCTCTTTATGGTGCCTAATTTCTAAAAGTTGAATTACTTTAACTTTTCAAAAGAGCAATAGTAACATACAAAAGAGTAAATAAGAAAGGTCACTTTAATTAAGAACTAAGTGGTTTCCCTTTTTTTTTGAAAAACAAGCACTTTTATTGCAATAATATCTTATCTTTCGCTCATAAGTCACGTCATGCATCCTGGAGCTGACAAATTCCACTAAATTCCATTCAGTTGATTTGCTAATTATGACAGCTTAAAAATATGTATTGCTACTGATTACCCTTTATTTAATAACGAATTTCCATTTAAGCTAGACTAGTCCCCACTGAAAGTTTTACACTTCATGTTTCCCTTGTCTAATTTCTCTTGCCATTTACAATTTTATTTTGTAAATCGATTCAGTTCGAGTATTTCCATTTAAGCTGCATTTAAAATGCCACTTTATTTACTCAAAATTTTCAGGTTATCATTTCACATTTTAAGTTTGCCTTGTCAATTTTCCCAAGTTTATGACATGATTATTCCTAGTTGTGCAGTGCTGATTTTTTATTTTTTTTAATCTGTAATTATTTGACTTTGAATTTTTTGCTGATGACCATAATTGTTCCATACAGAGGAGCTCTGAATGCTCTGAAACTGAAACTGTGCATTTCTCAGCAACCATCTGTGACTGGATGTATAATATATACACACCATATTTATAGGCTACAGCTTAACAATCAGCGGACTAATAATAGTTTTTTAGCATCTTATACATATTAGCATATCAGCATATTATAATGGGTGGCGATTTGTAACCTTATTGATCTTTCCTGTGGATGATAATAGTTAATAACTGAGTAATGTCAGCCTTGTCAAGCAATTATACACAGCTGACCGCATGTGGTAATGCTAGAAGCTGTCTAGCCAGTCTAAGTTACAGACTCTCACCTTTCTTTAAAAAGAAGTGAACTATGCTCTGGGCTCCTCGTCTGCTGCTCCTGCTCCTGGCCTCTCTCTCCACTCTTTTTTTGGTGCCCAGATTTGTGTTTCTTTTTGGCATCATCCTCTTCTCTAAACTAGTAGCCTGAGTCTAGTGCCAGTGAGTCAATTATGCACAAGCTGTTGGCTGTGCTGCTGGAGTTTGGGGGCAATACACGCACACAAATTCTTAAGAGGTGCACCTCACCCAAACCTTGGACCAAACCATTTCTTAAGAAGGGGGTTATTGAAACATTTATTTCATCAATATTGCATGACTTTATGGTTTTATTTGAACTCTGATGCATTAGTATGAGTATTATTTAGGTGTGCATAATAATTTAGTCCTAGAGCTTACTGGGATTTTTGTGGGCCCTACTGAGCTGTGGGCCCTTTGAACTGTCATCACCTTTTTCTCCTAAACGACGACCCTGGCCCCTTCAGTAAACTGTTCTGGTGTTGGTAAGGCCTTCCTGTGTCAGTGATGCTGTTTAGAAAACTCTAAATAACTGACTTTCCTTATTTAACTTCTTTATAATCTAAAGTCATTATCAATGACTGCATTTCGGATATCCCTCCTGTCACATGTTATTTCTGGAAAAGAAAATGAGTAATGAGGTCTGACAAGCTCAATCTCATTCCCTTCTTAATGCACATGCATTATTAATCATGTGCAGAATTTGCTACTATCTTTAATATGGTACATGCTTTTAATTCCTTAAATATTGCTGTGTTCTAAGCAAACCAGTTAGCATGCAGCAGATGAACACTCATTACCATCATGAGGGACTTGAGACTTGACTTAAGACTCGTGGTCTAAGACTTGAGAGTTGACTTGGACTTAAGCTGAAAGACTTGTGATCATCTCTGTGAATAGGTACCACATGCTTACAAACATCAAATTTCCCACCTTTTATTAGCCTACAGTTAAAGACCAGATTAGGTGTTGCAGTGATTACCACAGGTCAGTCGGTACTTTTACATACACAGTTAAGTCGAGCTATGGTTACAGTTTGGAAGGTGCTGAGGGAGGATTGATTTTTTGACTGAAAGTTTGCGCGACTCCGCTGCAGTAGGTGGCGATATGCCTTTCAGCTGGTTGCTATTGGACCCTCTTCTAGTTCTTCTAGACCTGTTACATAACATACCAAACAAACTACAAACTACAAACAAGTTAGCAAGCGACAAGCAGATTCAATGTCAAATGGTGAAACCACGAACAACTCTACAGTGCTGTTAGCAGTCTGCTAACTGGTGTTGACACTCCTGTCAAAAATATTTTTACTTAAAAGTATGGCAAGGTAAATGTGTATATATATATATATATATATATAATAACTTACAAAGAGAATGAAGAGAATGAAGAAACAGTGTTTGTCCTTTGAAATCAATTGACTGTTGTTTTTTTTTTTATGTAAACCAAATTACAATTGTACACAGCACTTTGTTTTCACGTAAGAGTCACTACATCAGAGTAGCTAATTATCAATTATAATAAATTTGGAAAAACTCCTCTGCCACTCATCAGAATTCTAAAATTTCACTGCATATTGTATTATCACATGGACACAGATAGAGGATTACAGCCACAACTGGCTGTTTGTTTCTATGTATGATTTCATCAAAGTACCTACATAGAATCTGCATTTGTGTTAAGGATCTGAACTTTGGCAAGACTTGTTTTACTGTACAGGCTGATGACTGAACACATATCTGATCTGCTTAAGGGGAAGATATAAAATACAGCAAACAAAATCATACAGCACAACAGCACATGTCAGTGACACAGGTAACGCAAAAGTTTAGAGTCTAATCCCTTTTAGATTCTTAATTAGACAGGAGCTTCATTGTTTTCTTGATCTAGGAGTTTGGATTGACTGAGAATGGTTAAGTTCTTCTCAGTTTTGGTGATTACCTAAAATCTATTTTAAAGTATGCATTGAGGAACAGAAACAAACCATTAGAAATGACAGAATATGCTAATAACACATTTGTGGATCCGAAGTTTCTTACCTGCACATTGTGAATCCGCGGACCAGCCATCTGCCCCACAAGTTAGAGTGGGATTTCCTTTATAACCATTTATGCAGCGATAATTAGCCTGTTGTCCATACGTGTATATCTGCTTGGGGCTGATAATTTCTGCATTTGGAACGTGTTTTCTGTTACATATTATTTCTGAGGAAAAAAAAAAAAAGAAGTTATACACTTGTGTACACACATTATTTAACACTTGTTGGTCCACAAGTTTACAGAAATAACTGTTGGTTATGTGACCAATGTGGATCAAGAAATTGAGAGGTTGAGAACGTGTGAATGAGAGTGGCAGCTTCTCCTCGAGCCAATGGAAAGGAAATATAGCCCTATGAGGCAAAATGGCAAGTGGATAAAACTTGTTTCAGAATGAGAGTGAGTTTCGGTTTGGCTTTCAGCTGCTTGAGAGCACTGAAGGAGCGGCTGGGAAAAGCGATGTGGAGTTGGCCTGCTTTCTTTTGGCCAGGTAGGTGCTAAACACCGGCAGTTAGCTTCTTAGCTTGCTAAATTATCGACTTCTCCATTGAACAAATGCAACATTCGTAAGTAACTTGCTGTGTAACTTTAGGTAAGCAGTATAACAGTTCATGTAGTACCTGCTAAGTTACTATATTTCTAGTATTACATTTCTGAGCCAGGAGGAGGGGTCGAATTTGAATGTTGTGTTTACAAAGGGCAGCAAACGAATGCTACTGACTCTACCTTTAAGATATAGAGATGACCGCTAAGATATGAAAAATGTTCAAACGTATTTATTTTGTGGAATGGTCTCTTTCTGAGTGCTTATTAATGTATGTATAAAACGTCTTGTGACCTAGTAGTCCAGACTGATACTCTTAAAACAGGGCACTCCTAGAATGAGCTACCACAAGGATTACATTTGGTAGGTCCCAAATAATCACTTTTATTTGACCCTTAAAGTTCCAAGACCATGTATTTTAAATAACTCCTCTGCCACTGATTTAATTCTAAAATGTAATTGCAACTTGGCTACAAGATGTGTTAGGCCTAAAAGGTAACACCTTACAATAAGAGCGACAAAATTTGAATAGTTACAGAGGAACAAATAACAGGTGAATGTTGAACCAACTGTTACTGAACTATCAGTTAAAAAGTATATATTAATCAAATTCTGTAAGAGTAGCTAATTATCAGTTATGGTAAGTTTGAAAAACTCCTCTGCCACTCATCAGAATTCTAAAATTTCACTGCATAATGTATTATCACATGGACAAAAATAGAGGATTACAGCCACAACTGGCTGTTTGTTTCTATGTATGATTTCATCAAAGTACCCGCATAGAATCTGCATTTGTGTTAAAGATCTGAACTTTGGCAAGACTTGTTTTACTGTACAGGCTGAAGACTGAACACATATCTGATCTGCTGAAGGGGAAGATATAAAATACAGCAAAACAAAATCATACAGCACAACAGCACTTGTCAGTGACACAGGTAACGCAAAAGTTTAGAGTCTAATCCCTTTGTGCGTTCTTAATCATGCAGGAGCTTCACTGTTTTCTTGATCTAGGAGTTTGGACTGACTAAGAATGGTTAAGTTTTTATCAGTTTTGGTTATTATTTAAAATCTATTTTAAAGTATGCATTGAAGAACAGAATTAACCCATTAGAAATGATAGAACACGCGAAAAGCACATTTATGGATCCATACTCTCTTACCTGCACATTGCGAATCCCCGGACCAGCCATCTTCCCCACAAGTTCGAGTAGGATTTCCTTTATAACCATTTATACAGCGATAATTAGCCTGTTGTCCGTACGTATATATCTGCTTGGGCCTGATAATTTCTGCATTCTGAATGTCCTCACTGTCACATGTTATTTCTGAGGGAAAAAAAAAAGTTAGACACTTGTGCACACACATTATTTAACACTTTTTGGTCCACAAACACACAGAAATAACTGTTGGTTATGTGAACAACATTGATTAATTAGGAAAGAAATTGAGAGGTTGAGAATGTGTGAATGAGTGTGGTAGGAAAATAATTATTGTAAGGTAAACAGAGATTTAACCAGCGACACAACTGCAGACAAAAAAGCGCTCATTTGAGTATTGTTTAGTGTTAAGGTCAGATTTGAGTACCAACAGTACAATTCACTTTTTTCTTTTATTCTGCCTTTATTTCACTTATTTTCAAATTAAAAGTCTACTTTAAGTAGTCTGCTACACATTTATTTAATTGTTAATGAACTTTGAAAAAGTCTTTGTCTGGGCCTAATTTTATACTACTGTGGGTTGTCAGAGCTTCTTTGATAATTTTCATAACCTTTAATCACTCCTGGAGCAAAAATCTTTAGCAGGTGGAAACTAATGGTGGAGAAATTTAATCTTGATCCTACTTCTTCATGTCATGACACAACAAACATTTCTGAGACACAAAGATTTTTGATTTATTAGAAGACTTTCTGCAGTAAAAAAGGTTATTTTGTGTCTAGTACAGCAACTGATGTTGCTTAACTTTTTTAAAAGAACTTTTTAAACAAAAGAGAAACCAGACAATATTCTTGCTATTATCAAAACCTTTAACCTTTTAGGACCTTATGCCTCTGAGCCACTGCATTTTTTCTGAAAACCCCCTGAGGTCCACACCTCCGTAGCCTAAACAAACTACCCACAATGTATAATTTGGATGTAATGAGGCCTTACTGGTCCATTCTGCTGTTTACAAAACTCTGCATAGATGCGTGTTAATTTTTATACTTGCTTCAATTCCTTATAATACAAGTCACCGGAACAGTTTCACAATGTTTGGAACTGTTGTAAGTTACCAATATAAAAAATATCTTAAAAATATCTTTACTTAATTTTGTTGTAAGCTTTAAAAGTAATAGCTTACCAAAATGTGGAAGAAACAAGAACTGTCATTTTCTCTCTATTGTTTATTGTTTATTTCTTTATCCTTAATGGTATGTAGGAACATTTTGTTTCCATATCAGTTGGTGCATCACATTCAAACAATTTAGTAAATAAGTTGTCCAGACATTTCACCTTCAGTAACAGTGGCAGTACCACAATGCAAAAATAAATAGATGTAACAGTTCCACATGTTTCAAATTTGACTTAAAGGTGGAGTCAGTATGATTTTACTAAAAAAAAACAAAAAAACCCCCAGACATATACAAAAGTAATGCTGCTCAATCATCACTTCTGGGCCTATCTATAAATGTTTGGTGGTAACTGTGTATGGAGACACACCGCCTCTAACTGTGTTTTGATTTTTGTTTTTTTCGGGATGCCTCTGGGTGGTGAGGTGGTGTGTTTTCCCAAGCCAATGACAGCACGCAGGTGAGGTTGAGAGCATGGCGGAGCACAGTGACAGGACTCCATTTAGAAGGGAGAAAGTTATGGATGCAGATGTAGCGTGATGGAAAGGAAATATAGCCCATCTGAGGCAAAACTGCAAGTGGATAAAACTTGTTTCAGAATGAGAGAGTTTGGCTTTCAGCTGCTTGAGAGCACTGAGGGAGAGGCTGGGAAAAGCGATGTGGAGTTGGCCTGCTTTCTTTTGGAAAGGTGGGTGCTATGAGGTAGGTTAGTTTGTTAACTTGCAAGATTATCAACTTCTCCATTGAGCAAATGCAATATACCTATGTAACTTGCTGTGTAACAATAGTTGAACAGTATAACAGTTCATCTAGTGCACACTAAGTCACTATATTTCTGGTATTATATTTTTCAGCCAGGAGGAGGGGTCGAATTTGAATGTTGTGTTTACAAATGGCAGCAAACGAATGCTACTGACTCTACCTTTAAGATATAGAGATGACCGCTAAGATATGAAAA
>JAPQLA010064937.1:0-10371 GCA_029822935.1 Naso vlamingii | reverse complement strand
TCGGTGCCATATCTCACCTTAGGTAAAAATGAAACAAACTACATTCATATTACTCCATATTTCATGTCCACTTTAAAGCTGCAAACTCAATCTAGTGCTATGTGATACATTGGTTTGCATATTTGTTACACACTTAACTGTAAAAGGTGTTGATTTAGCACTTTCGCCTGTACATTTTAAGTGCATTAAGCCATATTTTAATTACCTGTAAATATTACATTTTTTCTTGAATATTCTGAGCACTTGAAAGCAATTCAAATGGTTCATTTGTGTTTTAAAAATGCTATTACAATGCAGAGAGTACACAATATGTGTCTTCTTACTGATATTTATGTTATTTTGTATTCCATTTGCTATGTGAAGGGGATATTTTGATATTATAATGAAGAGGTTATTTCAATAACTTATTCTCTGATACTTTGAGAATGTTGCTTATGTTGTTGCTGATGTTGTGATATCATATTACAATGGTTATTTAGTTATAAGGAGTTCAATGAGAATTTACCACCAACCGTGCGGTAGGACAAACTCTTTCCATTTCCTCAGTGGACCGAACAGCACTAAAATTGAAACCGGTTGGAAGTGAATTTGAACTTTAAATCACAGCTGTGAGTTTCTTTTCCATTTTTTATTTTTCTACTTATCCGGGTAAGAATTGTGTTACAGTGTACATTTCCATGTGTTTTTCTCATCCTTCCCATCCTTATATTAAAAGGGAAGCGTTGTTTCTCAAAGAAAGTACTACTGTGTTTGAGTTATTCCTGGTGTATTGTTTGGTTAATCCTGGGCCTCGCAGTCGATCGTAGAACTTCTGACCCCACTGGCCATAAGTAGTCATTACATCCGGTAATCCATTACTGTTCCTTACCTCTAAAGGGTTACATAATTAAAAAAATGGCAAGCCAGCCAGGAGCCTAGTTCATTGCCAAACAATCACCTGGAACAAACCCTGCTTTTGTTTACTGCATGATAACTCGACACACACTACTATAAAATGGATATCATTGATAATTTGAGCATCAAAGTTCCAAATGCAGTTCTGGTGAGTGGATTGACAGGATCAGAGAAAGATGAGGAGATTTTTGACTTTTTGAAAGGATATGGTTCAATCAGTAGGACTGTAAAGATAGATGACCCAACTACAGAGTTTCATACAAACCTGATAGTAGAGTATAACCACTGCACTGCTGTACTAGCATTAGAACCTCTTTTGCCTTATACTCACTCGTTGCCAAACAGTCCTGATGTTACCTACCATGTTCGAGCCCTGGCAAGTGTCTACCCACAAAAGGTAGGCAGCAATGTCACACGAACTTACCTTGACAAGCTCCAAGGAATAGCCAAGCTCGGTGGAAAGGACTTCGAGGAGGTGTTAAAAGAGGTAATGTCTCAAATAGAGGAAGACACCCATGACTCTGAGCCCCAGTGAACTCAACCCACCAGAGGTGCAAAAGATGGTGGTGGAGCACATTGTGAGGAGTGAAGACAAACCCTCACACTCTCATCCCACTCTGAGATTGAGAGCTTTCTCTGGGAAGATCCCTTGACCGTACAGTGAGGTCGATTATGACACTTGGCAGTCCCATGTTGATTTGATGATGAAAGATGTTTCTGTCTCTGACCTTGAGAAAACAAGGAAAATCCTTGAGAGTCTTCTTGTCCCAGCTTCTGATGTTGTCAGGCATCTTGGTCCTGAAGCGCCCCCTACGGCTTATCTGCAATGTTAGACTCTGCATTTGCAGCAGTTGAAGATGGGGAGGACATGTTTGTACAGTTCATGAACACGTTTCCGGATTCTGGAGAAAAAACGTTTTCCTACCTGCAGCGCCTTCAAGTTGCCCTGGGTAATGCTGTGCGCAGAGGAGGCGCCCCAGCACAGGACGTAGACAACCACCTACTCTGACAGCTTTGGCAGGGGTTGTTGGGACAACGTCCTGCTTGCTGATCTCCACCTAGAACACAAAATACAGAATCCTCCATCATTCGCTAAACTTTTGATGCTTTTACGCACTAAAGAGGAGAGGCAAGAAGCCAAGGCCATGAGAATGAAACAACACTTGGGCACCACAAAGCAGAGAGCTGTGTCCCACGTGCAAACTGTGTGTAACTGTGGTGAGCCCCAAACTGAGTCTGATGCTAGTAGCATTAAATGAGCTAAGGAAACAAGTTGCATTCTTGAAAAGTCAGTTAACATCCCTCTCCCCCGAGAAATGCAAGTTCTTTCGAACTTCTGTCAAGTATTTGGTGCATGTTGTATCACAGGATGGAGTGGGGACTGACCCAGGAAAAGTGGAGGCCCTGAAAATGTGGCCAAGACCCCAAGACCTGAAACAGCTAAGGTCTTTCCTCGGGTTCTCAGGCACTTACAGACGATTCATAAAAGACTATTCCACCATCGTCAAACCCCTCACTGACTTGACATCTGGTTATTCCCCACTGCACAAGAACACCAAACACAAGACACAAACTTACCAATACCATGATCCAAAGAGGCCCTTCAGTGATCGCTAGACTGACATTTGTGAGCTAGCATTCAACACCATCATTGAAACGCTCACCACAGCCCCTGTTCTTCCGTTCGCTGATCCCAAGTTGCCCTACGTCCTCCACACCGACGCCAGTACCATGGGCCTTGGGGCAGCCTTATACCAAGAGCAAGATGGTCACATGCGAGTGATTGCATACGCCAGCAGGGGCCTGTCATGCAGTTAATCACGGTACCCTGCCCACAAGTTAGAATTTCTGGCTTTAAAGTGGGCTGCTGATGAAAAATTTAATGGCTACCTGTACGGAAACCAGATTCTTCTGGCCAAAGATGGCAGCCGATGTGAAAAGAAAAGTTAAGACCTGTGATCGGTGCATCCGCAGAAAAGCACAGCCAGAAAAGGCGGCACCGTTGGTGAACATATGTTCACCAGGCCTCTGGAACTTGTTTGTATGGACTTCTTGTCTTTAGAGCCCGACAGAAGTAATACCAAAGATATCTTGGTGATCAACGATTATTTTACAAAATACGAAGTCGCCATCCTGACGCCAAATCAGAAAGCTCAGACTGTCGCTGGGTGCCTTTGGGACAATTTCATGGTCCATTATGGAATCCCAGAGCGCTTGCATAGCAACTAAGGACCTGACTTCGAGTAACGGACAATCAAAGAGCTATGCAAAATTGCTGGAATCCACAAAATCCGTACGACTCCCTATCATCACCGAGGGAATCCAGTGTAACGTTTCAGGTAGTTAAGGGAATCTTCTCTGTCGCTCTGTCTCTCTGTGTGTATGTGTGGAAGGGCACACTCACACTTGGCCCTGTTGTCCCGCACCTGCTGAAGCACGAAAATCCCCCCTCCCCTCTCCCTCTCTGGCCCGCACTCACATTGCTCCAGTCTAACTGCACCTGAGCACGCTTGAGCTTACTGATCTACAGAGCCTGACCCGTATTTTTACCCGCATTTTTTCATCTTTTAATAACATTTTTAAATTGTTCTCTGATTTCCGCTATCTACAAGACAGTGACAGATTTTTCCATTGCTCGTTATGCAGACATTGTATGCTGTTGTCTGCCTGAATTTAAGGTGAATCCTCCACAAACACTCACAATAATGTTGCTGCTCCGTGCCTGTGCTCGTGCACGTACATCCGTACCTTACTGAAGTCCACTTCTTCCAACAGTGCCATGGCCGACCAAGCGTGCCATGCTTGAGAACGGAACGGAGCGCTCACACGTGTCAAAAAAAACAACTGGACTTTAGCGGTCAAAAGCACTCAGGCACTGTATGGACAGCCTCGTGTAAGTGCACCCTAAGAAGCATGTGTACGACATGCCTGCAACAGAAGCAGGAGAGCAGGACAGAGACAGAGAGAGTCACTCAGGACAGCAATCTAGCCCTCTGGATGAGTGAGTTGATGATCTGAATAAGTGAATCTGCACAGACTAGTACATCAGCCTCTTTGTTGTGAAATTTTTGAGCGTTATGTGAATAAACAAGCGGATGGAGGAGCAACACAGTAGTTTTACCATACTTGTTTGCAATGCCAAGCCAACTCAATGCGTAAAAGCAGTCTCATGTCCTTGATCAGTGGTTATCATAAGAAGAAAGTACAGATAATGAGAAAAGAAACAAAGATGAAAGATAGCCACGACACAACCTGTAGACTGGTTCTTTAAGCTGTGGCATGAAGAGAAAGGTTGACCAGCCAACAATGACCATGCATTCACCTTTCATGTGGACCTATTTTTATCAGACTTATACAACTGTATGAACTTAATAAAACACAACACTAAGCAGATGAATGGTTTTTCCACACAGTAACAGCAGAAGCCACCAGACACATTAAGCCATTGTGTATGAACAGGCAAATAAACCATGTAGTTTTACAAAATTAGACCATTACATTTAAATCATTAACAAACCACAACAAAAAAAATAACTGAATTTAACTGAACTGAGCTGCTGTGGCCGAGCCTGAACTCAAACCTTCCTCCTGGTTTGCATCAATTTAAACTGTGTGCATGCTTGTGCGTAATCAGATGCATCACTGCAGAGGTGATTGTCAACAGGTTTGTGTTTTTCTCTCAGACAGTCGACTTCTCATTGCCGTTTTAATTTTGTTCTGGAAGCTGAAGCCGGGCTCTGCTGCTACACTGGACATTGGGATTTCTAGTGAATAGCTAATTAGTTTGACACACCACCAACTGGACTGGGGTGTGAATTACAATCTGTCAAACAGACAAACAGCCTTCAAAGTTTTCTGTCAATGTTAATCAAAAAAATGTTAATGACATGAAGTATTTGGTTAATGCAACTTGTGTGAAAGCCTATCCAGGCTAATTTAAGTGTTCGTAGCATAATTTTAGAAGTCAAACTCTGTCTGAATTTCTTTAATTAGTGGCTGCTCAAGGCTTAGCAGCAACAGGAAGTAAACAACCTTGGCAGCTTCGATGGTACAAAGTTACACCGCAATTTACTGGCTTGGCATATAGACTACAGTGCTTTCAATTCCTCGTTTTTTTGTTTTTTTTTTATAAGATGCAAAGGAAAGACTTTTCTGTTTTCAGTAGAGCTGCTCTTGTCTAAAAGTGGCCTAAGCTCACGGTTATGGTCGTTCTGGGCTCTTTTTGATCACTTAACAGCTGTTGCAAATGCAAAGCCTCCTTCTTCATCTTTTGCCACAATTAAAATCTGAATCTGTCGAAAACACAAATAGTATTAATTGTTCATTTGTTTAGTTTCATAAAGAATAACTGTTAATATTTTGGTCCTTCATTGTTCCCTGCAGGTGGCCATGTTGGTGGTTAAAGAAGAGGTATCCCCAGAGTGGAGTCCCAGCATGGACCAGCAAGTGTCAAAGCCTGTTCACATAAAAGAGGAAGTGGAGGAACTTTTTACTGGTCAGGAAGGAGAGCAGCTTAATGTGCTGGAGGACACAGATATCACCAGGTGTCAATTTACTGCTGTCACAGTGAAGAGTGAAAACAAAGAGGACCCTCGGTTTTCGCAGCTTCAAAGTCAAACCGAGGAAAGAGAGGCAGAGCCACCTGCTGGCCACTCAACAACACAGATAAAAACAGAGACTGATGGAGAAGACTGTGGAGGATCAAAACCTGCCATGAACCTGAGTATGTCCAGTCATCTACAACCAATTACTGATGGAAAGGATTTAAACTCTTATGAGCATGATGACAGTTATAATGATTGGCAAGAATTGTTGTCAGATTCTGGACCTAAAACTGAAGACAACAATGGCTGGGAGGAGAAAAAAGCAACTGAGTTAGGTATAAATGCTGTGAAATATGTGGAAACCACTGTTAGTAATGTAGAATGTAACACTGGGAAAAAATCTTTTAACTGCCTTCACTGTAGTAAAGAGTTTTACCAAAAGAGACATTATGACTCACACATGAAAGTCCATACAGGAGAGAAACTATTTGCTTGTAAACATTGTGGCAAAGGCTTTACAACGCAGGGAAATTTTAAGACACACGTGAGAGTCCACACAGTGGAGAAGTCATTTGCTTGTGAACTTTGTGGCAAAGGATTTACACAGCAAGGAGCTTGGAGGACACACATGAGAGTTCACACAGGAGAGAAGCCATTTGATTGTAAACTTTGTGGCAAAAGATTCACAGAAAAAGGAACTTTGAAGAAACACATGAGAGTCCACACAGGAGAGAAACCATTTGCCTGCGAACTTTGTGGCACAAAATTCACAGACAAAGGAACTTTGAAAACGCACACGAGAATCCACACAGGAGAGAAGCCATTTGCTTGTAAACTTTGTGGCAAAAGATTCACAGAAAAAGGAACTTTGAAGAAACACATGAGAGTCCACACAGGAGAGAAACCATTTGCCTGCGAACTTTGTGGCACAAAATTCGCGGACAAAGGAACTTTGAAAACACACACGAGAATCCACACAGGAGAGAAGCCATTTGCTTGTAAACTTTGTGGCAAAGGATTTACACGACAAGGACATGTAAAGACACACATGAGAGTCCACACAGGAGAGACGCCATTTGCTTGTGAACTTTGTGGCAAAGGATTTAGAGAAAAGGGGCATTTGACGAGACACATCAAAGTTCACACAGGTGCGAAGCCATTTGTTTGTGAACTCTGTGGCAAAGGATTTGCAGAACAAGACGATTTGAAGAGACACATTAGAGTTCACACAGGAGAGAAGCCATTTGTTTGTGCACGTTGTGGTAAAAGATTCACACATCATGGAGATATGAAGAAGCATATGAGAGTTCACACAGGAGAGAAGCCATTTGTTTGTGAACTTTGTGGTAATGAATTTACAAAACAAGGAACTTTGAATACACACATGAGAGTCCACACGTAAGAGAAACCATTATCTGTAGAAGTATTGTCAGAGTAAAGCAACGTATTTTAGCAAATTTGATGATGTTATTGCTCATCAAAACACCAGGCTCTTCTCCTACCAGCCAGCAACACCGCGCTCTCTCTCAGTTTTTGTTTCGTTTAAAAGCTTAAGCCATCAATACCACAAACACATCAGATGATTCAGATTAAAGTTGCAGGAAGAAGTTGTTTCTCTTGAAGCAGATTTTTAGCAACATGCTGACACCCTGTGGCCACTGACTGGATATGCAGTCATTCTAAATGTACACTGGTATTGATTACACTGATAGTGTCAACCAGGGATGTGAATGTTAACAAAAATTTCTAAATGTTTACATAATGGCAGTTTTACTGTGTAGCCATTTAACTGTTTGTTCGTCATTGTTTTTTAAAATGGATTTGGGCCACAACTGCACTATCCAACCACTAGTTGGAGCTGCTGCTATTAAAACTCCTCTCAATCACTGCCATTACTCATCACCGATGCTAAATTGATACCATTGTGCTTTACAAACCTAACATAGAAAACCTGACAGAGGATTTGTAAAAATATTCACTTATTTTACATATATCATGACGTGTCGCACTGGGCACAGCTGCTCCGAAAGGTCTGAGCGCATGTGGGGAAAAGCAGCTTGGGAGTGCCTGTGGAGCATCACGTTCCCGGTCGGGAGGAATGGTCGGTTACAAAAGGGTGCAGTTTTCAGGAGGTGTCGTTCAGACCTGTTCCCCTCCCTCTGCGTGAATTCCCCTCCAAGAAGTGTAGGAACACCCACGGGAGCGCAGCACCAGGGCTGAGGGAGTGGTAGGCTGTGAAGTGACATGAAGAACACTGCGACTCCAGGTTTTGGGCGCTGAAGTTTTTTTTGTTTGTTTTGTTTTTTAAACTTAAATGCGCACCAAAGATGACAGCAGATCACATCTGGATCAGCTGCAACTCCTGGTCGATGTAGTGACAGGTCACAGTGATGTATGCTGTCATGCTCAGGGCTGTCAAAACTTTATTAAAAACAAAACAAAAACAATGGTTTTCGTTTACTGACTTTTTTCCTAACCTTTATGGTTTACTGTGTACACTTACATGTGTACAAGTGCACACCCTGTAGGTCAACTTGCCAAGTAAAACTCACATCTGACAAGCAACAAATTTCTTTTTAGACAAACTCAGTGCATTTGAAAATAAAAAAACCTTGGTAACTTGGGTTACCACTGTTTAACTTTGACTGTGAACATTTAAGCTTGTTGATCATGTGCTCTCCCATTTACCCTTATTCCCTCACTTCCAAGTGCAGGGGTAAACTAGTGCAAAATATTTACAGAAATATCCAAAAATACCAGTCAGTGAAAAAAGTCTATATTCAACAAAAGCCAAGGAAACTCATTTACAAGCTATACCTCAGTCAGCAGCAACCCGCAGTATTCGCACTAGTTGTTACCTCCAGTATAACTCCACTCACTCTGCTCGTACCTTGGAGGCAGCACCCCTTATATAGGGACTAAACCCCTCCCACAATCACAAAAATAACAAAATCACAAATAACTCGTCATAGGCATGCCTACTGCTAATACCCACTATATGGAGAAAAATGAAAATATAATAAACAGATGTACCACATTTACCACTCAGTCCACTTCTTGAATTGTCCACCAACATCAATAAATTAAAAAAAACTACAAAGATGCGGTGACGTCACATGTGGGTGTCGCTCTAATGCAGTGTTTTTAAGTGTGCCGGAAACACAGGCAATATTTGAAATGTGGCACGGACGGAGGATGAATAGGAGAGCGACTTGGTGTGTTATGTGAAAAGCCTGCTTATGGCAAATGATGTGATTATACAGGTCAGCAAGTGTGCACCCTTGAAGACCTACAGTGATGGACAACACGGTGGCATGAAGCCAAGATTAACAGGGAGAATACTAGAAAGTCCGAATCAGCTGGGTGTGAGTGTCGGTGTCCCTGTGTGTGAGCATGTGTATGTTGCCGTGTGCCTCCACATGCCGTGACGGGGCTACTCCGTCACAAGTACATTTCAGCAACAAGGCAACTCAGAGTGCTTTACATCAAACATAAAAGTGCAAAAGAAACACAATAAAATGACACTTAAACACACATTATTAAAACAAGTCATTAAAAAAGAGAAAAGGGAATGAAAGCTGAAAGAGAACAAAAGTTATAGAATTTTTAAAAAGTTACAGTGCAGTGAAGAAGGCAGCGGCAAACAGAACAGTCTTCAGTCTTGATTTAAAAGCATTTAGGGTTTTAGCAGATCTGCAGTTTGTTATGGAGTTCCAAAAATTTGGTGCATAGATATTAAATGCTGCTTCACCATGTGTAGTTGTAGGTCTAGGGACACAGTAAACCTGTGCCAGATGATCTGAGGGGTCTGGACGGTTCATAATTTTGCAAAAGATCAGTAATGTATTTTGGCCCTAAACCATTCAGTGCTTTACAAACTAACAGTAATATTTTAAAATCTATTCTCTGAGAGACAGGAAGCCAGTGTAAAGACCTGAGAACTGGAGTGAAGTGATCCACTCTCCCCGTTTTAGTGAGGACTTGAGCAGCAGTGTTTTCAATCAGCTGCTGCTGTCCGATGGACTTTTTAGGGAGGCCCGTGAAGACACCATTACAATAGTCGAGCCTACTGAAGACAAATGCATGGACAAGTCTTTCCATATCCTGCTGAGACATGAGTCTTTTTATCCCTGATATATTCTAAGGTGATAATAGGCTGACTTTGTAATTGTATTAATGCATGAGTACACCCAGATTTCTGGCTTGGTCTGTGGTTTTTAACATTACTGATTGAAGCTGAGTTGGCTTTTAATAGCCCCTCTTTGGCACCAAAAAAAAATTACCTCAGTTTTGTTTTTATTTAACTAAAGAAAGTTCTGGCACATCCAGTCATTAAAATCTTAAAAACTCAACTGACTCAACCAGATGTCTGCTTAAGTTACTGAAGTTGGTTCATTGTGGCAAAACTAAACAGCTATGTATAAAAGTGTAATTTTTTGTATCAGACTAGTTAAAAGGCACCTTTGTCTCAAAACTAAACGGAATGTAACCTGTTTCTTAATAATACTTAAAGGACTTTATCAAAGAATTTCATTACTTCTACAGCAGCAGTCCTGAAATGTTCCTGGAATGAACCAAAGCTCAATAACTCCTCCCTCTTCTTCCTGCTGTCATACACGGAGAGCTCCATCCCGTCCATGTTTCCTTGTTCCCTCCCCTTTAGATCTACAATTTTGTTGATGGGTGTAACTAACATTGTGGTGAAGTGCAGGAGCTGACAGGCCACATTCACTGCAGAGACACGGTGTTGAGATCAGAGCTCAAACTACTTCCATTCCTAAGGAAGTGAAACTCAGACAGTCGTCGTCTCTGAGAGGTGAAATGGCACAGAAAGGAGTTCAGCTGGATCAAGAAACAATTTCTTGTTCCATCTGTTTGGATCTACTGAAGGATCCGGTGACTATTCCCTGTGGACACAGCTACTGCATGAACT
>JAPQLA010064880.1:0-10374 GCA_029822935.1 Naso vlamingii | reverse complement strand
CTGTTTATAGACCGTTTTGATCGGCTTTAGAGTTGTTTTACAGGCTGTTGCCCAGCTCGTTATGCAATAAGACATGTCTGGCATAATCATCGCATCAAAGTATAGCTTAGCTGAGTCTGGAGTCAGGTTATTCCTTATAAATCTGAAATTGGATAGATTAAATTTCATTCTGTTTACGGCCCTTTTTACTTGCTGCTTGAAGTGAAGTTGTGCATCGAGGGTGATTCCTAAGTATTTTAATTCTTGCACTACTTCAATTTTTTGACCTTCTACAAAGACATTAGGATCGCTGTCAGTACTTACAGTTTTTTAAAAATACATACAAACAGTTTTAGAAACATTAAGATGCAGATGTGAAACCCCCAGCCAGTAATTTTTTTTGTTTGTTTTGCTTGCCAGGACGGCTGTGCCTTGTTAGTTCATGTGAACCCTCTCTCTTCAGAACCGTTGTCCCCCGCACACTTTATAAAATGCCACAGCGAGTGAGGAGCAGCTGAACATGTTTTAATGTTTAGCCAGGCCCAGCTAACGTTACAGACAGACGAGTGGGAAGGCTAACGTCTTTGTCTGCTTAATAATCTCAGAAATGCTGATGTATTGTTTTGTGACTGAGATTATGATCTGCCACGCATTGTGGAAAGACACAATAAGATGTTTTTCTTTATAAACAAAATCACATTGTCTTCAAGTAGTAGCAACAACAGGCCCGAGCTAAGCAGTAACAGTGTGAGTGGTATGAGTGGGACGGCGCTCATTTCTCCACAAGTTGTAAAATAATCACATACAGCAGATGTCATATTGTGTTGTGATATTAGCAATTTATGTTAGTCTTAGTACTTTTATCTGTTGTGGTTTTTTTAGCATGTTGTATGAACCGGAGGTTATTCCTTTTATTTAATATTCCGTAGTTTTCAATAACAAGGGGTTTTTGGTCCGCCAGAGCCTGAAATTCCTGTCAAAGCAAACACGGCGCTGGCATTGAGCAGAGCTGTTGTGAACAGAGGGTGAGGTGGGTGGAGTTTCAGGGCAAAGGGGAGGTGTGGCTGACACGCAGGTTTGTTTGGTGTAAAGCTGATACTGAACTGCGACCGCCAGCAGTGTAAATAGCTAATTTAATTTTTTTCAGCAACGCAGGTGGAGAAAAAAAACAAGAATGAAAAAAACCTATTCAGTCATCACATCATCTTTTCATCATGGACTTTGTAGCCACTGAGTTGCTTGACTGCTGTAAGGCTCCTGAGGCCCTGAAGGCAACATTCAGTGGTTTCTCTTTTCTATGCAAGTAAACCTCAATGCAAAAAATTCTGTCTAAAAGCAACACGCAGGTAGTGGAGATTGAAGTGCATTTACAGAGTTGGTGTCATTTATTAATAGGTGGTGTATATGTAGATTCCACAATGTGAATTTTTATTCATCAGGTGAACATTGACGTGACACTAAATGAAGACGAATGTTGCTTGATATCTGTTGCATGTGTAAATAAGCAACTGGCTGCTAATACAGTCAACTGTAAGTCAACTTTTTTCAGCCAGTAAAGCTCTGATTGGTTTCTCCAGCTGTTGATAGCTACTGTCAAGCAGTGAAACACCAGGTGCAGATGGTAGTTCAGAGATCTGAAACCATGTGAGGGCCAAGTGGGTTTATCCAAACAAAAAGAAGACAAAAGGCTGCATAAATCTGTGAAGAGTTACAGTGTTTTTGACTGACTCCTTAAGTTACTTGTAGTTTTTTGTGTTAAATTAGAACAAAATGTATCATTGCAGCTTTAAGAAAAAAAGGACAATTGACGACACTGCATACATGTTTACATCAAGCTGTTTATACATTCACCTCGTCTCCAGTGGCATTGCGACACAGCAAATACTGAAAGAAAAAGATGTAATTATCACGGTATTTGATGAGGACATGCTACTAAACGGAAGTGGGCAATAAACAGCACGTCATGATGAGTGAAGCTCTGAGGAACAGATCAAGTCCGATACTTTTTCATTTCCTGGATACAGTAACTTCTAAGAGAAGTGTCTTCTTGTGTTAGTCTTTATAGTTCAGAGCAGCATTATGTCACAGTGCTACACACAGACACATGCACACACACACGTACACACACATACACACGCATTGACGTGCTTATTTACTCAAATTTAAACACAGACTCAAACAAATAGAGGCAAATATAATTGTACCTTCAGTATACTGAACATGACTGTACAAGGCCTTACCTCTACAGCTATCCTGCATACTTGCTCTCAATATCGGTGTGTGCCATCAGCATGAATAATAGATGATAGTTTTGTGCTCCTTACTTTTTAATGAATAATACATATATATCCATTTAAGCCTCCCACTCTCTCTCTCTCTCTGTCTCTCTCTCTCTCTCTCTCTCTCTCTCTCTCTCTCTGTCCATTTCTTAGAAATGCCAAAGGGATATTGTGGAAAGACCCATTTGGTGAAAAATGAATGAAAGACGGACAAAGTAAAGGAAATACCCAAGATGATAAAAAGGCAGACGAGCGAAACAAATCCAATACTGGAGAACAAAGGGAAACAGAAGGAAGAGAAAAAAAAGGAGGGTGAGAGATGTGAGGAGCTCCATGAGAGAGGATAGACGGAGTTGAGAACAGACAGAAACAGTTTTTGTACTTTGGAAAAACACACAGTCCTGCAAGAGAGGCATAGAGAGAAAGCTACACAGGACAAAGAAGCTGGGAGCTCTGAAGAGGAAAAAACAGAAAGTGAGGGACTGAATAAGGAAGGAGAGAAACATCTGGATGGTCTCCACAAGGGCAAGCTGCAGGTTACCGCCCCTCCAAAGATGGCCTCCAACTTCAATGACATTGTCAAGCAGGGCTATGTCCGCATGCGAAGCCGCAAGCTGGGGGTGAGTGTGTGTACGATACCTTTTTACTGTGAAACAGTTGCTGACAATTTGTTTCTCAAAGTAGCTGCAGGTTTACAGTGACTGGGTGAGTGTAGTAGTTTTCCAGATGTGTACTGTTCAAATATTAATATGTGCACAAGTTTTTGCAGTGTTTTCCTGATTTTTACACACACACGTTTGCAATTTTGGTGATCTATTCATAAAAAAAGACTCATCTGATTTGTGTTTACTGTAATATGTCTATACTTCTACAATGCTACAATTATGATATATGAAATCACATGTTCATCTTTGGAGGTATGTGCTCATACTTTTCATTGTGATATTTTTTCTGTTTTATGAATTTTCAACAGTCGATGGCAATCGTCATTGACGTTCATTGTATCTATAATTCAGCCACCATGTACAAGTTCAAATAATATTTCAAAATACTCAATATTATCAACTGCATAATTTCATTATTCTATATCATATATCAAAGGGATACTCCTTTTTCTTCTTTTTCTTATCTGCCTCCCTCCTGCGTTACAGACAAGAAGATAGATTCCATTCTTTTGACTGTGCGTGCAGTAACAAGAAGAGACAGACAGAGCTCGCCCACCGCTAATTAGCTTAGCTCAAACAGTGGTAGTCAATGGGAAGTGCTAGCCTGCGTCCATCTAAAGTCATAACATACAACATAAAACTGGAACAGAGGGTTTTTTTTCTTACTGCTGTAGCACCATAATCAAAGGTTGAGCCCACAGAACTAAGATGACTATTGAGGGTGTCTGCAGTTTTGTCTCTACCTTTGAGCACACTTAAATTTACAGGAAGACTAAATGGTGTTATAAAACCTGGATTTGACTAACTTCCAGAACATAAAAGGGTCATTCAAATTTAAATTTATCATCAGTAGTTTCATTTTTATTTAAATTATTTTTTATTATTTTTAAAAAATTACTTTTATCTTAATTTTTAATTAATTTTAATTAATTTTGTACATTTATTTCTTAGTGTTCAGTCAAAAGAGTCATTTATTTTCTTTGTTTTGGGCCAGGCAGCATCTCTCCATCTAATAGAAAAGGAAAACTGGCGTGTTTATACAGCCAGGAAAGCAGATTTAAAATAATCACTGGAAAAATTACATCATGTGTGAAGCAATACCCAGATCTCTGTTGTTAAAACATGAGAAGGCTTATGAATCTGTTTAAATTGTCTTTTATCAATAAAACATGGTTTGCTCTTAGGAATCGTACAGTTTCTGCACAGTGACATTAATCACTGACATAAATAGTAAAAATTTAAACCCCACAGAATCTGTTAATGGGTCTGGATTTAATGGGTTCTTTCTCGTTAAATTGAGTTGTCATGTTTATCACCGGCATTAGAGAGGCATTAATATCCTTGATTAGATATGAGGATGAAGATAACCAGTCTTTGTATAGGTTTCAAGTAAAATCAGCTCTGATTTAGTCTAATTTTGGACAAGGTCAGTTCATGAAGTGGCCACTTTACTCGAAGCTGAAGGCAAATGGTAACCATAATAATATCTGAACCATTTGGGAGAGATAATTTAAAAGCAGAAAGACAAAACAATTTGGATTGCTGTTTGACAAAACAGATGTGCACGTTGTTGACGTTGTAGGTGATCATCATTTGACGCTTAACCTGTTACCTGTGTCCATCACTCATTCTGTTTCATTCGAAGTGTATGTGTTGGGTCTGGTTTCACACAGATGTATTAGAGTGGGCAGGTCAAAATAATAGGTGGGTAACTTGCGCGGTAGATAGCTCAGGAAGTCAACTAGTAGCACGAATACCTAATTCTTTAAGAAATTCTTCCCAGAGCCAGTATTTTTAAAAATTAATCTAAAAATTGTCAAACTCAAACAAAAAATGATTTGGGAAAACAACTTTGAAAGCAGATTGACTTAAAACCTTTATCCACATTCTAACATTTAACTAAAATTTCTTTCCATTTGATGAGCACAGTTGTCAAATAAAACTAAAAACTAATCCAGTGAGGCTTCTCACCATTAGTGGTATTGACAAAACAAAGAGGTAGTCACAAAATGTGCGGTCACTTTCAGTGTCACTGCCATTCCTTGTAACAGTAGCAGGTGTTTTTTCTTTCCAACTCTTGTCATCCCAAATTCGTCCTAAAACTGATTTACATCCTCTCCAATCTCTACATCCTTGATCCTTTCTGGTGTTTCACATGATGATTTGATAACACAGGTGCGCCTAGTTATAAAGTTTAGTTGCACTGTCTTAAAAAATTGTTGCATAAGGTGATTAAATAGTTGCACTCTGGAGTCCTGGATACACCGAAGCAAAAGAACTTAATTGGCCTGTACCTCACCAGGAAGCTTCACAAAGCTGCAGCTCACTGGAGTTTTCAGAGAAGCCATCTGTAAATGGGGCAGTACGGTGGCTCAGTGGTTAGTAATATTGCCTTACATCAAGAGGGTCTTGGGTTCGATAACCAGCTGGAGTAGGACTTTTCTGTTAAAACGTTGTGTCTGGGCCACTTTTAAAAATAATGCTTGTTAATCAGCGAGGTTTGAAGGCGATTTACATTCTTTACCTTTCCAAATCAAACACTGGACAGTGTAAACGACTGAGGCGAAAGGTCAGTTGGTGACTTTAAATTGCCCGTAGGTGTAAATGTAAGCATGAATGGTTGTTTGCCTCTATATGTCAGCCCTGTGATGAACTGCCGACTTGTCCAGGTTGTACCCTGCCCTCGCCCAGTGTCAGCTGGGATCGGCTCCAGCCTCCCTGCAGCCCTGTAAAAGGATAAGCGGTGACGAATAATGAGTGAATGAACACTGAAAAGGACACCTTTTTCCTTGGCCTAGCAGAGCATAGCACGGCTCAGGACGGGACTGTTCAGTTTCTGCTAAGGTTCAGTTGTTTCATTGTGTTCAATGAGCTTTCTGGCTCTGTCTAGGTTAGGTGGGTTGTACATTCTATACAATATGATTGTAGGCACATCCAGTGTCTTGCATGTGACTTTTTAAGTTACATGCAATGACTTCATTAGTCTTGTTTACCCCTCCGCCAGTCATGTGGTTTTGCTGCCACCCCGATTCTTGTGGCAACCATCTTGTCTTTATCGTTCTCAGTCCACACACACACACACACACACACACACACACACACACAGAGTTGTTATTAAATGATTTTGAATACAAAAGAGTTATTGTTGCTGTCCTCTACAGAACTACAAATCCCTCACCGCACTTACAATTGACTATGTAACTTTGACTATAATTATTAAGTTAATAATTGATCATGGTTCTGAAGTGATCATCAGTGTATTTACAAGACTGAATAAATAAATCGGCTATAATCTCCTTTTTTATGGTGGTCGCTTCTTATTGACAGTTAATCCAATTGTTTATTATCTCCCCAAAGAATGAAAGCTTCCTTATACTAGATTACAATGGAAAATATCAAATCTTTCCAAAAGATCAAAGATCTTATCAAAGAGAAAGTTAGATATTTGGCCATTTAGGATCTTCACTAATAAAGAACATTTCTTAATATTAAACTGTATGAAACATAAAATCAGAAGACATTTTCCTCAGAAGACACCTGAGAGTGTTACCCCTTAAACACCACCACCGTGGAAAGAACAGGGGTTTCCATTCTTTCATAGCCTGCAACCTCCAAAATTACAGTTCCAGAGACTGCTGACCACCTTCGAACCTGTAGGTGGCATATACAGTTCCTCCATTTATTTTAAAGTCAGTAGTGTGGTGGGAAGAGCTGTGGGGGTTGCAAAAACAAACAAACAAAAAAAACGCAGCCCCCTGTGGCAGAAAAAGTGATGCAGGGACAAACATTGCAGGTTTTGTGGAAGTGTGGAGTTTGTCTGCCTGTTACAGATGCACATTAAGACTTTCCCTTGTGGCAGCGTTGTTCAGCTCTGTTTGCACCCATCAGCAAATCGCTGCTGCAGTGTGATGTCGGGCTGCATTTCTCCTGGGAGACTTTTAAAAGCTACCCAGCCGCATATTAAAAGTTATTAAAAAGAGCCCCACCTTTAGCCGCTCAACATTAAAATAATGAACACATTAATGCAGCAATCATTACAATTCAGTGATATAATTAACAGTACTCTGAAATCGGCCATATTACATTATATATACTTTTCTCTTTGAACTTTAATATATTTTGATGCTAATAAGGTCCTGAGCACCATGCAATGACCTACTGTAGCTGAAGAAATTATTTTTCTTCTTCATAAAAATCAGTCAGCTTTTGAGGATGTTAATGTGCTCAGAAACTCATGATATTGGCAGACTTGTCTGTCGTGGTGCAAATGTACATTTTCAATTGGTTTTTGGGTCTGGAGCAAAAGGGCAGCACCTGCCACCACTGTCACGTACATGTTTGCAGTTTGCAATGCATATGTATCATATCCAGATTTACCAAAAAAAACAACAACAACAAAAAAAAGTCTCTCGACAGCATAGCACTTTCAAATCAACCCTGAAAACTCATCTGTTAAACATGACCTTCAAACTTTAATTTACCTCATTTACTCTGTAAAGTGACCTTGGGTTTCTTGAAAGGCACTATATAAATTAAAGTTATTATTATTATTACAGGCAAAACTCAACAGGAAGTTGGCCATGTTGAATCACCATTTTTGGGGTTTTACATGTTGTATATTTTTGGTAACTCCTCCTAGAGAATTTCACCGATCCTCATGAGATTTGTTTTGTGTATGTTTAACCCCTTTGGAATAAAAAGTTATCAAAAGCTTTTGTTTTCCATTGACCATGTGGCCATAGCAGGGCAGCCATTTTGAGCATTTTACCATGAAAACAAAATACTTAGAACTTCAATGCATGTTTTTAGTTTTTCATCAGCCTTCTTAAGGTTGATAAGAGACCTGCCCTGAACACATGTACATGCCAACAGTTAGCTATAGCCATAGCGCCACCTAGTGGCAACATGAAATGATGAAAAATTGCCATGTGTTGTACTTCAGCGAATTGCCCTCACAGATTTTATCCAAACAACAGAGATTTGGTTTGGGGATTCTTATAACCTTTAAAACAGAAAGTATTTAGAAGCTTTTGTTTTTGATTAAAGGTGTGGCTGTAGCGTGGTGGCCATTTTGAGGGTTTTGCCATGACCAACAAACTAGTTATAACTTCCATGAACACTGTTCAAATCATTAAAATTCTAAGGTTTGATAAGAATCCCGTCCTGAACACTTGGATATGCCAACATTCAGTCAAGCTCAGAGTGCCACATAGTGGCCACATGAAATAACATGTTTTATATTTAGATATGCTTCTTTAACTGATCCACCTTACATTTAACACTCTTTAGCTCATGAGGACACTGAACGATGAAGCTTGTGAGGTTTCATCAAACAGAATATCATGTTTTTAAGAATGAAGTTCTGATGAAATTTACATACCAATTAAAGTCATTTGCATTGCGCCCCCTGCTGGAACCAGATAGTAAGTCTTGTACTACAGGTATTGCTGGCAGCGGTGGCCTAATGGTTAGAGAAGTGAGCTTGTGACTGGAGGGTTGTCGGTTCAAACCCCTGATGGACAGGATTAATCTGGGTGGTGAAAGTGAGGGAACTGCTTGCCCCACCCATATTCCACCACTGAGTGCCCTTGAGCAAGGCACCTAACCCCAGTTACTTCAGTGGAGCTGCTCAGTGGCTGAAAATGGGACTATATGTACTGTGCAGGTCCAGGTGTTAATGTGATCAGGGCGTGTCTGAAAAAGAGCGCTCACTCTCGGTGGAACCCTTTCTGAATAAATAAGCATTTAATAAATTACATCATTCTCACTAAACTGTCATGGTGTAGACAGCACTCATTACTAATATGAGCACTTTGGCATGACTGCAGCCCGCACCAATGAGAGCAGGGATGCAAAAACCTGTTAAACGCTGCTGGCAGCTTCAATTCTTTTTTACTATTAAGTACAGTTCTGTATGCCTTATGTGTGAATACATATGAAGGACTTTTTAGATCCTGCAGACTGCCCTTGACAGCACATTGACCCCGGCTCTGTTTTAGCAGGCTATGGATCAGATCCTCTGAGTGGTTTACCAGGAGTGCAGTACTATCTTGATGATATCCTATGTACTGGGGCGAATGACAAAGAGCACCTGCGTAACATAGATGCCACTCTTCAAAGATTGAGAGAGTACAGGTCGAGAGTTTGCAAGGACAAAAGTGAGTTCTTTCAGCCATCTGTAGAATATCTTGGACATGTGATCGATGCTAAAAGACTGCACCCTCGAAAATCGCAGCAATTGTGGATGCACCTCCACCTCAGAATGTCAGCCAACTGCGATCCGTTTTAGGATTATTGAACTATTACGCACGTTTTATTTGTAACCTAGCGTCACCGCTACAGCCACTGCACGAGCTGTCACGCTAAAACAAGACATGGTAATGGACAGCCAGCTGTCAGGAGGCTTTCCAAAAAGCTCAGGATGTGCTGACTATGTTGGAGGTTCTGACTCATTTCAACTTATCACTTCCACTTCAGCTTGCTTGCAACGTGTCCCATGGAGTGGGAGCAGTTATTTCTCATGTACTGCAAAATGGTGAAGAAAAGCCTATCGTTTTCGCATCATGGATACACAAAGCAGAGACTAGCTATGCTCAGTTGGGGAGATGGGCACTGAGCATTGTTTCTGGAGTAAGAAAATTTCATCAGTACTTGAATGGGAGTAAGTTTACACTCCTAACAGACCATCAGCCTCTCACAACCATACTGGGACCACACACTGAAATACCATCTCTCACTGCAACGAGACTGCCAAAGTCTGTTTTGTTGTTATTTGCCTATACGACATTAAGTGTTCTACTTCAGAGAGATGGAAAAAGGCACCTGTTTAGGCTTGGGCCAGTGTAAAAATTTCTAAACTGGTTTTCCATTAAGATTGATGCCGGACCTAACCGGTAATATCGGCTTTCACCACTAGGAGTTGCACACCACTCATCAACGGCGTTCCTGACTGGAGTGGCACAAGAGAAGAACAACTGAACTGAGTGACATAAAATGCTTTTATTTCTCACAGCAACCAAACGTGTGACATCATCCGTCAGTGTACATTCTATCTGCTGCAGTTCTACGCTCAGACACACAACGCATTTGTCTCTCAACTGAATCACACTATTTACTATGTTACTCCGTTCAGTCGCTTGCCTCCATAAATAATTGCACATAAACTGAACACAGCAGACATGTGGCGTCTTCCTTCCTCCCCTTTCACAATGTAGTCTTGTAAAACAAAACCATAGCATCATGAACGAGTCGGAGTTCAGTCCGCTTATGTTACCTTAACGTTAGCTTGTTTGAGGAGGGGGTGCTCGGCATTTTCTGTCACTACCGTCACCATAAACATTTTTGCTCATCCAATAACACACGCAGACTATTCAGTATAATGCACCACTCAGCCACACATAACCATAACTCAATCATAGCCACCTTAGATGCAGAAAAAGCCTTCGACAGAG